>CM042331.1:31009694-31087194 GCA_023566125.1 Zingel zingel | reverse complement strand
AGTGATTAAATCCAGGTCGTTTTATCACATTTCTCTGAAGAGTTGCACATGTAAACAGACCCAGGAGCGACGAGAGACAGCAGCGTCAAAACGTCACAGCTAAAAAGACAGCTTCCGGTTTCAAAATGAAGATTTTCAAAATAAAATCCTAGATAGATAAGTAGAAAGATAGCTAGATAGATAGATAGATAGATAGATAGATAGATAGATAGATAGATAGATAGATAGATAGATAGATAGATAGATAGATAGATAGATAGATAGATAGATAAGTAGGTAGATAGATAGATAGATAGATAGATAGATAGATAGATAGATAGATAGATAGATAAGTAGGTAGGTAGATAGATAGATAGATAGATAGATAGATAGATAGATAGATAGATAGATAGATAGATAGATAGATGGATGGATAGACAGATAGATAGATAGATAAATAGATACATGAGTAGGTAGGCAGATAGATAGATAGATAGATAGATAGATAGATAGATAGATAGATAGATAGATAGATAGATAGATAGATAGATACATACATAAGTAGGTAGATAGATAGATAGATAGATAGAGAGATAGATAGATGGATGAATAGATAGATAGATGGATGGATGGATTTACATAGGGCATAAAAAGGTACTTAGACAAAATATAAAAGAAACACCTGGCAATATAAAACAAAGTATTCATCAGATTTTAAAATAATCAACGAGTCCACGTCTTTGTCATTTGTTATTGATTTGAATTTTATTTAATTCTGTCTTAAATCTGGTTAGGATTGAGCTTGAGGTTAATTCTGCCTTGGAAATAGTAGGTTTTTGTTGAAAAAGATAGCTATATTTAAAAAACAATTAGCTACCATATGTTGATTTGTTGTTGACAGTGTGATAAACATGTCAACAATACATTGTACTGTTAATGTGTTAATTAAAAAAATATATTATTATTATTATATTATAGTGATGTAATTGTGCTTTTATTTTGAAGGCCGCTCGCCAAATGTCTGGCTCTGCGAACAAACGTGTTTGACTACAACTACGGCAAGCGAACAGTTTAATTGTAAGCGAACACTCTGGTTTGAGAACAATAATATGAACTTTTTAACACCACTTACCATCACTTTATGAGTTCTGTATTTTTAGCAAAAAGTCACTATTTGTATCTTCATTTCACTTCTGTTAAAAGTTAAACATTTAATGCGTCATGCCAAATTAACATCCTCATGTTTTAATAAATGAACTTTAAAAACATTACAAACATAAAAATACACAATCTCGTAGAAGATGTACATTCAATAAAATGCATACAAAAGAATATAATGTTCAACAGGCAGGGCGTTTTGGGAAAACAGCCAGCAAGGTATATCAGAATCTGGATCTGGATCTGAATCAGAATGAGAATCTGAATCAGAATCTGAATCTGGATCTGAATCTGGATCTGGATCTGAATCTGAATCTGAATCTGGATCTGGATCTGGATCTGAATCTGAATGAGAATCTGAATGAGAATCTGAATCAGAATCTGAATCAGAATCTGGATCTGGATCTGGATCTGAATCTGAATCTGAATCTGAATCTGAATCTGAATGAGAATCTGAATCTGAATCTAAATCAGAATCTGGATCTGAATCAGAATCTGAATCTGAATCTGAATCTGGATCAGAATCAGAATCTGAATCTGAATCTGGATCTGAATCTGAAACAGAATCTGAATCTGAATCTGAATGAGAATCTGAATCTGGATCTGAATCAGAATCTGAATCTGAATGAGAATCTGAATCTGGATCTGAATCTGGATCTGAATCAGAATCTGAATCTGAATGAGAATCTGAATCTGGATCTGAATCTGGATCTGGATCTGAATCTGGATCTGGATCTGGATCTGAATCTGGATCTGGATCTGAATCTGGATCTGAACGGGCTTCATTGCCAATACGTTTTTTGCACATACAAGGAATTTGTCATGGTGTTGTTGGTGCATGTCACACATTCTCTAAATATAAGAATAAAAAGAATGTAAACAATATAAGTATAAGCATATACACACAGTATGTATTAATAAAGATAAAAATAAATCTAAAATAACTAATAAAATAATCACTATATCTATAGAAGAAATATCACTATATTATTAAGTTTCTAAGATAACTTGATTTAGTAAAGTATTTTTATTTTTATTTTTAAACTTTTAAAATAGTTAATTTTTTATGTTTTTTAATTTTTTAAATTTTTGTATTGTTTTATTTTAAAAATTTTAAGTTTTTAAATTTATTTATTTATTTTTTATTTGTTAATTTTTAATTTTTTTATATTATTATATATTATTATTACATAATCACTATATCTATAGAAGAAATATCACTATATTATTAAGTTTCTAAGATAACTTGATTTAGTAAAGAGGATTTAGGTTTTATTTATTTTTATTTTTATTTTTATTTTTTTTAATTTTTATTTTTTTATTGTTTTATTTAAAATTTTAAATTTTTAAATTTTTAAATTTTTAAATTTTTAATTTTTAAATGTATTTATTTATTTTAAATTTGTAAATTTTTTAATTTTTTAATTTTGTATTTGTTAATTTGTTAATTTGTTAAATTTTAAATTTTTTAATTTTTTAATTTTTTAATTTTTAATTTTTTTAATTTTTTAATTTTTTAATTTTTTAATTTTTAATTTTTTAATTTTTTAATTCGTATTTTTTAATTTTTAATTTTGTATTTTTGTATTTGTTAATTTTTAAATTTTTAAATTTTTGTAATTATTTAATTATTTTTATTTTTAAATGTATTTATTTATTTTAAATTTTTTAATTTAATTTTTGTTAATTTTTTCCTGCATTTATCTCTCGTTCACATTCCAGTCCAGTTGGTGGCGGTAATGCGGCTTTAAGTTGGTTTGCCAACCGCCAATAAACCTAAAAGAAGAAGCTAACATTGACGAATACAAATAATTCGCGTTTTTCTGTCAGAACGCTTGTGGGCTTCCGTACCGCTCTGACTGCTGACGCTAGACCGCCGGTGAAAAGCTCTTGTTAACATCAGACCTTCTCTGATCACAACAATGAGTCGGAGTTATAACGATGAGCTGCAGTATCTGGATAAGACGGGCAAGAACTGCTGGAGGATTAAAAAAGGATTTGTTCCAAACATGCAGGTGAGATTCTGGACGCACGTTCAGCTGTTAACGTGGCCAGCTAGCAGCTTAGCTTACCGCATTACAGTTAACTATACAGCCAGTTAGCACATGTTGGCTAGTTATGGGGATTTTAACCAGGCAGGGACTCCCTTCTGAACTATCAAACTAATACACTTTAATGCAGTAATAATAAACGGTATGTAGTCATAAGAACCAATGCAAATTATCCCTGAAATCAGCCGTAAACCAAAGATACAACCTGCTGACGTAGTTCAGTGATAACACTGTTAGTTATGACATAGGAGCCGAATTAAAGGGTGGATCCTAATGATAAGCGAACATGTAAAATATATCCAAATATAGTGTATTTTGTTTGGCTACGTAGGCATTTTAAGTCATAATTTACAGTTTTTCTAATGGAAAGTCGCGGAGTATAATCTGAACTAGACTGCGGTTTTAGAATTGATATGAAATTGAGAGAATAAAAGTTTATTGTAACATAAACAAACATTTTATAAGGATCCAATACTTTTGGTTAAGATATATATATGTATATGTATGTATATGTATGCACAAACAATAACTATACAGTCAGTTAGCACATAGACTTTAACCAGGCAGGGACTCCCTTCTGAATATTAGATTAGATTAGATTCAACTTTATTGTCATTGTTCGAGTACAAGAGCAAAGACAGCGAAATGCAGTTTGCGTCCAACCAGAAGTGCAAAAAAGTGCAATATGATATTCAAGTATAGACAAGTGGTGCATAGACAGGACAAGAAATATATTGCAGTGTTATAAGAGCAGAATAAGTATGGCTATGTAATATGAACAACATGTACAGATATGTGCAACGTAGTAGCAGTGACATTATAATAGTAGTAAGAATAATATAGATACATGCATTTTATTAACAGAATATATAATAAGAGAAATAGAATACATATGGATATTCTGTATGAACCATATAGACAGATATGTACAGTATGTACAGCTATGTGCAGTGTGGTCACATTATAAGAGCAGTAAGAATAAGTGTATGTGCAGGATGAATAGTATGAAGAGCAGTAGAATCTGGCTTATGTATAGGTGTAATTACAGTATGTACATCTGTAAATAAATAAATTGAACAGTATGGGTGGGGTAGGGTAGTGCAAATTGTCCGGCTTAGTAGGCTAATTGTCACCGGGCTGTTTGGCTACGTAGGCATCCTAAGTCATAATTTTTAAACAGTTTTTCTAATGTATAATCTGACCAAGACTGGATCTTTGAAATGATATGATATTAAGAGATTGAACTGGACTGACCACAGTCTCGCATTGTCCACACAGCATTCTGGGATCGGAGAACAACATGCTCTGGTTGATTGGCATTTCTTTTAACCAATCACAATCGTCGTGGGCGGGGCTAAGCTCCGGACGGAGCCACGGTGCCTCTGCTAAATAGTCTCAGGAAGGAACTTGTTTTGGTGGAACGTGTGGACGTTCAAAAGTAGTTTTAGTCGTGCAACAGAAAGCTCAGATTGGACAGATAGTCTAGCTAGCTGTCTGGATTTACCCTGCAGAGATCTGAGGAGCAGTTAACCATAGTCCTCACACATCAGCCGGAGGTTAGAGCGCCAACACAGAGACAGAGGAAGGGGACGCACATCTGAAAACGGACATCTGAAAAGACGGACATCCGGCTGAAGTGGAACGTGATGGATAGATGTAGTAGCAGATAGATGTGGTAGATTAGACTGACCATGAAAAGGATGGTATCATCTAGAGCTGCAACGATGAATCGATTAGTTGATTAGTTGTCAACTATTAAATTAATCGCCAACTATTTTGATAATCGATTAATCGTTTGAGTCATTTTTTTATATAAAAAAAAAAGATTTCTCTGATTCCAGCTTGTTAAATGTGAATATCTTCTAGTCTCTTCTCTCCTCTGGGACAGTAATCTGAATATCTTCTAGTATCTTCTCTCCTCTGGGACAGTAATCTGAATATCTTCTAGTCTCTTCTCTCCTCTGACAATAATCTGAATATCTTCTAGTCTCTTCTCTCCTCTGGGACAGTAATCTGAATATCTTCTAGTCTCTTCTCTCCTCTGGGACAATAATCTGAATATCTTCTAGTCTCTTCTCTCCTCTGGGACAGTAATCTGAATATCTTCTAGTCTCTTCTCTCCTCTGGGACAGTAATCTGAATATCTTCTAGTATCTTCTCTCCTCTGGGACAGTAATCTGAATATCTTCTAGTATCTTCTCTCCTCTGGGACAGTAATCTGAATATCTTCTAGTCTCTTCTCTCCTCTGACAGTAATCTGAATATCTTCTAGTCTCTTCTCTCCTCTGGGACAGTAATCTGAATATCTTCTAGTATCTTCTCTCCTCTGGGACAGTAATCTGAATATCTTCTAGTCTCTTCTCTCCTCTGGGACAGTAATCTGAATATCTTCTAGTATCTTCTCTCCTCTGGGACAGTAATCTGAATATCTTCTAGTCTCTTCTCTCCTCTGACAGTAATCTGAATATCTTCTAGTATCTTCTCTCCTCTGGGACAATAATCTGAATATCTTCTAGTCTCTTCTCTCCTCTGGGACAGTAATCTGAATATCTTCTAGTCTCTTCTCTCCTCTGGGACAATAATCTGAATATCTTCTAGTCTCTTCTCTCCTCTGGGACAGTAATCTGAATATCTTCTAGTATCTTCTCTCATCTGTGACAGTAATCTGAATATCTTCTAGTATCTTCTCTCCTCTGGGACAGTATATAATATCTTTGAGTTGTGGACAGAACAAGACATTTGAGGACGTCATCTTAGGCTTTTGGGAATCACTGATCCACATTTTTCACCATGTTTTGACATTTATACAGATCAAACAACTAATCGATTAATCGAGAAAATAATCGACTATGAAAATAATCGTTAGTTGCAGCCCTAGTATCATCATACGTTTTATTATATTTCAAACCGACTTTTTCTTTCAGGTGGAGGGAATTTTCTACGTGAACGAACCTCTGGAGAAACTGATGTTTGAGGAGCTTCGCCAGGCCTGCGGAGGGAGAGGTCAGCTGCTGTCCACCGCTACTCTTTACCCGGTGAAATCCCTCTGAAGTCGGACTTCATTTATGGTTTCTCTCCTCCAGGTGGTGTGGGTGGATTCCTTCCAGCCATGAAACAAATCGGGAACGTGGCGGCACTGCCGGGGATCGTACACGTGAGTACACGATGTGTCCGAGCGACTGATGGGAACAACAGTCTTTGAAATTGGTCCAGTGTTAAGCGAGAGAAACAAGCTGCAATGTAACGTTAATGGGAAATTGCGCACTGTTGGCGTCCACTAAAAGTTCTGTTTTTGTGGCTGACAGACTCAGATTATTATTCTAAGTGTCTGACAACATTATGAAAGGATCCCTACAGAGATAGAGCTTTTAGTTAAAGAGTAAGATCCTTTTAGTTTAACATGGAACAGCCCTGAAATCACCATCACCAAACTACACCAGACTCCATGTAAATAATCAGGACTTTTATCATCGTAAAACGCACTTCTTTCAAAGTGGACAGAAACTAAATAAAAACATCAAAAGCCGTCTTGGTTCATCTTTCCACTGTTCCAACAATCACCACTCTGGTTTGGTTGAAATAAAGCCTTAATTCACCCATTTACATGTGGAAATATGCTGGCTCTATACCTGCTAAAAGTCCTGATTATTTACATGGAGTCTGGTGGAGATATGCTGGCTCTATACACGCTAAAAGTCCTGATTATTTACATGGAGTCTGGTGGAAATATGCTGGCTCTATACACGCTAAAAGTCCTGATTATTTACATGGAGTCTGGTGGAGATATGCTGGCTCTATACACGCTAAAAGTCCTGATTATTTACATGGAGTCTGGTGTAGTTAGGTGATGGTGATTTCGGGGCTGTTTCATGTTAAACTAAAAGGATCTTACTCTTTAACTAAAAGCTCTATCTCTGTAGGGATCCTTTCATAATGTTGTCAAACACTTAGAATAATAATCTGAGTCTGTCAGCAGCAACAACAGAACTTTTAGTGGACAGAAACTAACGCTGAACACTTGTCCTGTAGCGTTACATTACAGCCCGGTTCACAGCTGCCAGTTACAGCGTTCTCGCTCAACACTGGACCAACTTAAACCATTTTTGTTCACATTAGTCACTTAGACACAAAAACATGGGAAAATATATTGAATAATACCGAAATTACCGTTTTAATTGGACAGCAAAAGCTCCATGCTGACCGTACTGTGTGTTTAATGGCTCCACAGAGGTCCATCGGTCTCCCAGACGTTCACTCCGGATATGGATTTGCGATCGGAAACATGGCTGCCTTCGACATGAACAACCCCGATGCTGTGGTGTCTCCAGGTACGACACACATTAGAGCTGTTGGCTATAACAGCTGTTGGCTGTAAGAGCAGATAAATTATTATATATATATATATATATATATATATATATATATATATATATATATATATATATATATATATATATATATATATATATATATATATATATATATATATATATATATATATATATTATTATTTTCTTCTTTTTGGTCCGGACTTTCAGTTGTGAAACTGCCCTATGTTTTAGGAAAATAACCCACTCTAATAGTAATTAACATTAACAGAAGATAAGTCCCTGATGTTAGACGATGTGACGACTCTATAGAAGTCTAAATATGCACCACGTTGTGTTTGGCTGCTCCCGCAGGCGGCGTCGGTTTCGACATAAACTGCGGCGTCCGTCTGCTGAGGACGAACCTGGATGAAGGGGACGTCCAGCCGGTGAAGGAGCAGCTGGCCCAGGCGCTGTTCGACCACATCCCCGTGGGGGTCGGGTCCAAGGGAGTCATCCCCATGGGGGCCAAGTAAGGGGCAAACCCAGGGACTCTGAAGTCTCCATGGCTTGATTTACATATACACGCTGCTGCCTCCTGTTTATGCCCAGTATACGAGAATGTTGAGATGTACGTGGTATGTTCAGGGACCTGGAGGAGGCTCTGGAGATGAGACTGGACTGTTGATGAGATGTGCGTGTTGTGTTCAGGGACCTGGAAGAGGCTCTGGAGATGGGAGTGGGCTGTTGATGAGATATGCGTGTTGTGTTCAGGGACCTGGAGGAGGCTCTGGAGATGGGAGTGGGCTGTTGATGAGATGTGCGTGTTGTGTTCAGGGACCTGGAGGAGGCTCTGGAAATGGGAGTGGGCTGTTGATGAGATGTGTGTGTTGTGTTGATGAGATGTGCGTGTTGTGTTCAGGGACCTGGAGGAGGCTCTGGAAATGGGAGTGGGCTGTTGATGAGATGTGTGTGTTGTGTTGATGAGATGTGCGTGTTGTGTTCAGGGACCTGGAGGAGGCTCTGGAAATGGGAGTGGGCTGATGAGATATGCGTGTTGTGTTCAGGGACCTGGAAGAGGTTCTTGAGATGGGAGTGGGCTGTTGATGAGATGTGTGTGTTGTGTTCAGGGACCTGGAGGAGGCTCTGGAGATGGGAGTGGGCTGTTGATGAGATGTGTGTGTTGTGTTGATGAGATGTGCGTGTTGTGTTCAGGGACCTGGAGGAGGCTCCAGAGATGGCAGTTGGCTGTTGATGAGATGTGTGTGTGTTGTGTTGATGAGATGTGCGTGTTGTGTTCAGGGACCTGGAAGAGGTTCTTGAGATGGGAGTGGGCTGTTGATGAGATGTGTGTGTGTTGTGTTGATGAGATGTGCGTGTTGTGTTCAGGGACCTGGAAGAGGTTCTTGAGATGGGAGTGGGCTGTTGATGAGATGTGTGTGTGTTGTGTTCAGGGACCTGGAGGAGGCTCTGGAGATGGGAGTGGGCTGTTGATGAGATGTGCGTGTTGTGTTCAGGGACCTGGAGGAGGCTCTGGAAATGGGAGTGGGCTGTTGATGAGATATGTGTGTTGTGTTCAGGGACCTGGAAGAGGTTCTTGAGATGGGAGTGGGCTGTTGATGAGATGTGTGTGTTGTGTTCAGGGACCTGGAGGAGGCTCTGGAGATGGGAGTGGGCTGTTGATGAGATGTGTGGGTTGTGTTGATGAGATGTGTGTGTTGTGTTGATGAGATGTGCGTGTTGTGTTCAGGGACCTGGAGGAGGCTCCAGAGATGGCAGTTGGCTGTTGATGAGATGTGTGTGTTGTGTTGATGAGATGTGTGTGTTGTGTTGATGAGATGTGCGTGTTGTGTTCAGGGACCTGGAGGAGGCTCCAGAGATGGCAGTTGGCTGTTGATGAGATGTGTGTGTTGTGTTGATGAGATGTGTGTGTTGTGTTGATGAGATGTGCGTGTTGTGTTCAGGGACCTGGAGGAGGCTCCAGAGATGGCAGTTGGCTGTTGATGAGATGTGTGTGTTGTGTTGATGAGATGTGCGTGTTGTGTTCAGGGACCTGGAGGAGGCTCTGGAGATGGGAGTGGGCTGTTGATGAGATGTGCGTGTTGTGTTCAGGGACCTGGAGGAAGCTCTGGAGATGGGAGTGGACTGGTCTCTGAGGGAGGGGTACGCCTGGGCCGAGGACAAGGAGCACTGTGAGGAGTACGGCCGTATGCTGCAGGCCGACCCCAACAAAGTCTCCTCCAAGGCCAAGAAGAGAGGCCTGCCGCAGGTATCCCAGCAGCCCCGGGGGCATATATCTTTGTTTAAACACACCTCTTTATAGAGCTCAACAGTCCCGCCCAAAGCGGGTTCTGGAAGTAAAAATACAACGCAATTTCTCCATTGACAAATTGGAGTATACGCCATAAAATGGTAACCGTCTGAGACTTAAACCAGCTACGACATGACTCAGCGATTGTAGATGCTCATATAGACGCCACAAATCATGGAGCACTACCCTTGTTAAGAGATAAATGTCTTTTATTCACGATGTCTTGGATAAGTACTTCATTACCCACAATCCCACAGTGATGCCTCTGATTGGTGGAGCTCATGCTGGTGAGGAGGGGGGGAGGGGGGGGTGTCAGTACCCGATCTGTGCTGCCTGCACGATCCGTCACGAGGATTTACGACACTGCACGGATCACGATCTGTTCCCACGCTTCTGACGTTAGCCTCCGCCGGGAAGCTAACGTTAGTTTAGCTAACAGCTAATTCGGCTAACCGCTAGCTGACAGCTTGATTCAGTGTAAAATGACGATAACTCAAACTTAACACTGTGTAAAGCCGTCTACAGTCGTTATATATGTTAATTGAGGGTCTTTTAAAGTTATTACATGCTGTCTCAGCTAGCGGTTAGCCGAATTAGCTGTTAGCTAAAATAACGTTAGCTTCCTTTGGTCAGTGGTGCGCGGTGGTTTATGGGATGAGTAGTTCCTTCGCTCTGAGATGACGATGTGTACACAATCTTGTACCTTTTTGCCTTTTTTTGGGGATTTTCTGTTCATTTTTTTACTTGAAATGGTACGTTGTATGCTAATGAGTCACGTAGCGTCTGGTTAGCCTACGGCACGGTCTAAAGCTCTTTATACACAGATTTTTCCAGACGTCAATGGGAGAAATGACGGGAAATTTATTTCCGGACCCCGAGGTCTCTCAGAGGAGGGGCGGGACTGTTGAGCTCTATTTACACGTCTTTCATTGGATCGTATTTTAGTAACTTCCCTGCTTTTAATCGCCTGTCCCGTTGCGTTGCAGCTGGGGACTCTGGGAGCAGGAAACCACTACGCTGAGATCCAGGTGGTGGACGAGATCTACAACGACTACGCTGCCAAGAAGATGGGCATCGACCACAAAGGTCAGGTGTGCGTGATGATCCACAGTGGCAGCCGAGGACTCGGACACCAGGTCGCCACAGGTAGGAATCCCCCGTTTGAAGTTTGGTTCAGAAAGTCTGTAAACACTCAACACACACACACAGGGTTTTTCATACTTAGAGACATGTTTGGCACAAACTCCACCAGACTCCATGTAAATAATCAGTGATTTTTATCATCGTAAAACGCACTTCATTACATGTGGAGATATGCTGGCTCTATACACGCTAAAAGTAGTGATTATTTACATGGAGTCTGGTGGAAATATGCTGGCTCTATACACACTAAAAGTAGTGATTATTTACATGGAGTCTGGTGGAGATATGCTGGCTCTATACACGCTAAATGTCCTGATTATTTACATGCAGTCTGGTGGAAATATGCTGGCTCTATACACGCTAAAAGTCCTGATTATTTACATGGAGTCTGGTGGAGATATGCTGGCTCTATACACGCTAAAAGTCCTGATTATTTACATGGAGTCTGGTGGTAATATGCTGGCTCTATACACGTTAAAAGTCCTGATTATTTACATGGAGTCTGGTGGAAATATGCTGGCTTTATACACGCTAAAAGTGCTGATTATTTACATGGAGTCTGGTGGAAATATGATGGCTCTATACACGCTAAAAGTCCTGATTATTTACATGGAGTCTGGTGGGTTTATAAAGTTTGGTCCGTAAAGTTCCTAAAGCTTATAAATGTCAACAATTTTAATAAGCGTGACTTCTTCACAGAGCGACTTTAAATGAATCCAGATGTTTTAAAATACATAAATGTTGTTGTACAGATGCTCTAGTTGCCATGGAGAAGGCGATGAAGAGAGATAAGATCATAGTCAACGACCGCCAGCTGGCGTGCGCTCGCATCATGTCGCAGGAAGGCCAGGACTACCTGAAGGGCATGGCGGCGGCAGGAAATTATGCCTGGGTCAACCGCTCGTCCATGACCTTCCTCACCCGACAGGTAAACACACGCCGAGCATCATACATTTTCCTGATGAGACTTACACACTTTTACTGCAGTAACATTCTCACTGCAGGACTTTAACTTGTACCAGAGTATTATTACAGTCTGGTATTAGTACTTTTACTGCAGTAAAGGATGTGAATACTTCTTCCGCTGCTGGTTATTTTTTCAGGCCTTTTCTAAAGTGTTTGTCACGACGCCGGACGACCTGGACATGCACGTCATCTACGATGTCTCGCACAACATCGCCAAAGTGGAGGAGCACATGGTGGACGGGAAGCAGAAGACTCTGCTCCTCCACCGCAAAGGATCCACCCGAGCTTTCCCCCCACACCACCCCCTCATCCCCGTAGACTACCAGGTACACATCTTCAGCCTCGACCCCGTTTCCCCGTTGTAACCCTACAGGACAGATGTTCAGCGTCCGTTAGCGTCCACTAAAAGTTCTGTTGTTGCCGCTGACAGACTCAGATTATTATTCTAAGTGTCTGACAACATTATGAAAGGATCCCTACAGAGATAGACCTTTTAGTTAAAGAGTAAGATCCTTTTAGTTTAACATCAAACAGCCCCAAAATCACCATCACCAAACTACACCAGACTCCATGTAAATAATCAGGACTTTTATCATCGTAAAACACACTTCATTCAAAGTGGACAGAAACTAAATTAAACTACCAAAAGCTGTCTTGGTTCATCTTTCCACTGTTCCAACAATCACCACTCTGGTTTGGTTGAAATGAACTCTTAATTCACCCATTTACATGTGGAGATATGCTGGCTCTATACACGCTAAAAGTCCAGATTATTTACATGGAGTCTGGTGGAAATATGCTGGCTCTATACACGCTAAAAGTCCTGATTATTTACATGGAGTCTGGTGGAAATATGCTGGCTCTATACACGCTAAAAGTACTGATTATTTACATGGAGTCTGGTGGAAATATGCTGGCTCTATACACGCTAAAAGTACTGATTATTTACATGGAGTCTGGTGGAAATATGCTGGCTCTATACACGCTAAAAGTCCTGATTATTTACATGGAGTCTGGTGGAGTTTGGTGATGGTGATTTTGGGGCTGTTCCATGTTAAACTAAAAGGATCTTACTCTTTAACTAAAAGGTCTATCTCTGTAGGGATCCTTTCATAATGTTGTCAGACACTTAGAAGAATAATCTGAGTCTGTCAGCAGCAAAACCTGTTTTCGCTTAATACTGGACCAAATTCAAAGATTGTTGTTCCCAAAAAGTCCTGTGTTGTTGCCCTTTTAATGAGTGCTTCTGGACGTTTGTTGTTGGTTGCAGCTCACAGGTCAGCCGGTGTTAATCGGAGGGACGATGGGAACGTGCAGTTACGTCCTCACCGGGACAGAACAAGGCATGACGGAGACATTCGGCACAACGTGTCACGGAGCGGTACGCTTTAGGCCTCAACACGTTCCCTTCACACAGCTGATGTTTTCACACCCAGATGTTACAACAAATCACTGTGTGTGTGTGTGTGTGTGTGTGTGTGTGTGTGTGTGTGTGTGTGTGTGTGTGTGTGTGTGTGTGTGTGTGTGTGTGTGTGTGTGTGTGTGTGTGTGTGTGTGTGTGTTTCAGCTCTGATGTGTGTGTGTGTGTTTCAGCTCTGATGTGTGTGTGTGTGTTTCAGCTCTGATGTGTGTGTGTGTGTGTTTCAGCTCTGATGTGTGTGTGTGTGTGTGTGTTTCAGCTCTGATGTGTGTGTGTGTGTGTGTGTTTCAGCTCTGATGTGTGTGTGTGTGTGTGTGTTTCAGCTCTGATGTGTGTGTGTGTGTTTCAGCTCTGATGTGTGTGTGTGTGTGTGTGTTTCAGGGTCGTGCGATGTCTCGGGCCAAGTCCCGCAGGAACCTGGACTTCCAGGACGTCCTGGACAAGCTGGCCGACCAGGGCATCGCCATCCGAGTGGCGTCGCCCAAACTGGTGATGGAGGAGGTGAGCAAAGTCTTTACTTTCTCCCCTCAATAATCGCTCCTTTCCTTTTATCTCTTTTTCTTCCACCGGGCGCGTCTGCTCTGCGTTCCAGAGGCGTGAAGCGATATGGCGCCAGCTCGTTGTTCAGGCGAGCCGCGGGCCGTTAGGACCAGGGCTCCAAATTAGCACATCCACCAGCCAAATGCTGGTAAAATATGCAAGTGGCTGGTAGATTTGCTTCAGTCACCAGCCAAACAAACGATGGTAATCTATTGAACATCCATTAGCCATTTGGCTGGTGGACGAAGAAGTACATTTTGAACTCTGGTTAGGACAACCGGGCAGGAAGTGAAACGGCGAGAGCATCCAGACAATATTTACTCACACTATTATATTTAAGACCGCGAGAAAAAAGTCAAATATTTTGACTAGAGATGTTCCGATACCAGTACTGGAGTTAATGCACCGATCAGATACCACGTAATAAAGCCCTAAAGAAAAGCTACATTAAAGTAGTTCATTTATAGGGATAGTAGTATACAGCTGTTATACATCATATCATCATACAGGGATAGTAGTATACAGCTGTTATACATCATATCATCATACAGGGATAGTAGTATACAGCTGTTATACATCATATCATCCATACAGGGATAGTAGTATACAGCTGTTATACATCATATCATCATACAGGGATAGTAGTATACAGCTGTTATACATCATATCATCATACAGGGATAGTAGTATACAGCTGTTATACATCATATCATCATACAGGGATAGTAGTATACAGCATTATACATCATATCATCATACAGGGATAGTAGTATACAGCTGTTATACATCATATCATCATACAGGGATAGTAGTATACAGCTGTTATACATCATATCATCATACAGGGATAGTAGTATACAGCTGTTATACATCATATCATCATACAGGGATAGTAGTATACAGCTGTTATACATCATATCATCATACAGGGATAGTAGTATACAGCTGTTATACATCATATCATCCATACAGGGATAGTAGTATACAGCTGTTATACATCATATCATCATACAGGGATAGTAGTATACAGCTGTTATACATCATATCATCCATACAGGGATAGTAGTATACAGCTGTTATACATCATATCATCATACAGGGATAGTAGTATACAGCTGTTATACATCATATCATCATACAGGGATAGTAGTATACAGCTGTTATACATCATATCATCATACAGGGATAGTAGTATACAGCTGTTATACATCATATCATCATACAGGGATAGTAGTATACAGCTGTTATACATCATATCATCATACAGGGATAGTAGTATACAGCTGTTATACATCATATCATCATACAGGGATAGTAGTATACAGCTGTTATACATCATATCATCATACAGGGATAGTAGTATACAGGTCGGGGGGTCAGGGCCTTTGGGTTGTTTTGGTTTGTTTCTAAAAGTCTTTCTTTTGTTTTCAGGCTCCCGAATCGTACAAAAACGTGACGGACGTCGTCAACACGTGTCACGACGCTGGAATCAGTAAGAAGGCGATCAAACTGCGGCCGATCGCCGTGATTAAAGGCTGAAGCCGCCACACGAGTCGACATTTAAAGACTGTTCACGCTCGACGGGAGGAGACTTCTGTTCAGGAATCTGGAAGAGCAGAAGATCATTTGCTTTTTGATTTAGTTTGTTTTTGGGGGTGGAATGAGTTTATGTTAAAGGAGAAATGAGATTCTAACCTGAAAGGACAAAATTGAATTGTTTTTGTTTGTGTTCATGCTCCAAATAAAGATGATCGGCTTAAATCAGGAGTTTGGAGATGAGTCTGATGCTGCGTTCCAGAAGTGTGTCCTGATACATCGTCTCTAAAACGGCTTTTATTCTACTGCTCTCTTTGGTAAAGAAGGAAAAGGAAACCGCAATACGCTAAAAAAGTCGGAATATAAAAAAAAGTCTAATATTTCAAGAAAAAGTCATTTTGAAAAAAAGTCGTAATATAAAAAAAGTCAATATTTCAAGAAAAGGTAATATTTTAAAAAAAAAAAGTCGTAATATTTCAAAAAAAAAAAGTCTTAATATTTCAAGGAAAAAAGTTTTAATATTTCAAGAAAAGTCATTTTGAAAAAAAAGTCGTAATATAAAAAAAGTCGTAATATTTCAAGAAAAAAATTAATATTTCAAGAAAAAGTCATATTTTGGAAAAAAAAAGTTGTAGTATTAAAAAAGTCAATATTTCAAGAAAAGGTAATATTTAAAAGTCGTAATATTTAAAAAAAAGTCGTAATATTTCAAGAAAAAAAGTCTTAATATTTCAAGGAAAAGTCATATTTCAAGAAAAGTCATTTTGAAAAAAAGTCGTAATATAAAAAAAGTCGTAATATTTCAAGAAAAAGTCATATTTTGAAAAAAAAGTTGTAATATTAAAGTCAATATTTCAAGAAAAAAAGTAATATTTAAAGAAAAAAAAAGTCGTAATAATTCAAGGAAAAAAGTCGCAATATTTCAAGAAAAAAATTAATATTTCAAGAAAAAGTCATATTTTGGAAAAAAAAAGTTGTAATATTAAAAAAGTCAATATTTCAAGAAAAGGTAATATTTAAAAAAAAGTCGTAATATTTAAAAAAAAAGTTAATATTTCAAGGAAAAAAGTTTTAATATTTCAAGAAAAAGTAATATTTTGAAAAAAAAGTTGTAATATTAAAAAAGTCAATATTTCAAGAAAAAAAAGTCATAATAATTCAAGGAAAAAAGTCGTAATATTTTAAGAAAAAAAGTCATATTTTGAAAAAAAAGTTGTAGTATTAAAAAAAAAAGTCTTAATATAAAAAAAACTCGTAATTAAGTTTTATTTTATCTACTTTTTACTTCATACCTTTGGCTTAAAAAGTCAGAATTTTGATATACATTTTTGAATGAATTCATCCATTTTCATTCTGGGCTTCTTTCCAAGTTTTGGGACATTTCTTTCAACGTGTTTTGTCGCCTTTTTTTAGTTTCTTTTTTCAAAGTTTTTCGCGGTTCTTTTCAACGTTTTTGTCACTTTTTTAAACACAAGTCTTAAGTTGTTTTTTTTTTTTTTTTTTTTACAAACCAAAATAGCAATTTTGACTATTTAACATTTTTAATTTAAAAGGTTAAATGTGTTACATAGTTAAAACATTTATTTATTGTCTCAACCTTAACTGAAAAATGAAGGTGCAAACTGTCCCTCAGCTGATAATCTTTACTGTTATAAATTAATATGCAGTTAACTGAAAAGGTTGCAAAAAAAAGAGGGGGGGGACACAGCAGATTATTTTGTATATTTCAATGAGTTTTTATCCTTTTAAAAACATTCTATTCTTTAATTGTTGGACATGTATTTGATGAAATATTCATGTTTTCACTGCTGCAGAGACGGACAGAATAAAGACAACAGTCAAACAATTGTTTATTTCCATGGTCGGGAGCTCGTGAGACAATTACGTCATCTTTTGTCTTGAAACAAAAGGGTGCACTCGTTTATATAACCACTTTTAACCGGCAATGAGTTTTCCTTCTGGGCGGGCGGAGTTTGACGCGGTGAAACACCGGTGTTACAAAGAATTCTGTTACTCTTTACATCCTGTGATCTATTCCATAGTTTACATATTTTTTAACCACTATTTGAATTGTAGGATACTTATTATAGTATTTAGAGAAGGTCGTTAGTAGACCGACAGCCATCAAACTAACTGTTAACGTGTCAGATTGTCTTTCTTTCCGTGGAGACACAGAATGTAAGGGTTCACAGTTTTCTCTGTTACACCTGTTTCGGTTCCGACCATAGCCTGTATATCATCATCGCTGTATTAATATATACATCCAATGGGTCCAACTGACATCGTTCGTCAGTTGGATGTAAACTGTCCGTAAATATAATCACCAAACCGTTAAAAACGGACTAATCCAACCGTTAACATTCCTCCACCGAAGCACCGAAACTCTTCTGTGATTTATTCCCATAACGTTGTTTAAAAGTAAAGTTTAACGTTGCCTTCGTTAACGTTCGGGGTGACGTAATTTACGCTAAGCTAACGTTAGCTAAAAACGTTAGTTAAAACGTAACGTAAGTTACGTAACGTTAGCTAAAACTTAACGTAAGTTACATTAAGCTAACGTTAGCTAAAATTTAACGTAAGTTACATTCATAGATATATCTATGAGTTACATTAAGCTAACGTTAGCTAAAACTTAGCGTAAGTTAATGATTAAGCTAACGTTCGCTAACACTTAACGTAAGTTACGTAACGTTAACTAAAACTTAACGAACGTTACATTAAGCTAACGTTAGCTAAAACTTAACGAAAGTTACATTAAGCTAACGTTAGCTCAAATTTAACGTAAGTTACATTAAGCTAACGTTAGCTAAAACTTAACGTAAGTTACGTTAACGTTAGCTAACGTTTAGCCGGGTTCTAAGTTAAACCTCGACTGAATGATTAACTGTGAAGGTAATATATGAATTCTTATTATTTTATTTAATTCACAGGTACGTTGTTCTCTGTTTCCGTGGTTCTAAACCGTCTCTGTCCATGTTTATTACATATTCCCGATTATTTTTACTTGTACATTGACAACATTTGTCGTGAATGTACTATGCCCTACGATCGTTTAATATGTTGTTGTTTTTTTTTGTAAATAAGAAGGAAAAAATTCCTATTTTCTGCCGGGCGGGCGGGGACTATCGTGCTTGTTCCTACCGCCGAGAAGCAACGCTAACACGGGTACGATTGATTCAGGACCCGCTGAGCACCGGAGGACAGCAGATGTTATTAAAAATATATAATATATTATTGTTACAGTCTGTGATTCAGATCCAGTTTACTTGTTAGGGGAGCTAACAATAGCACTTTTCTAAAGTAATAACATTATTTCTCCCTACATCACATATTGACCAGTAAATATAGGCTAATGAAGTAAATAAAATGACAAAGATGTGTCAGTGTGTTAACATTTAGTTGAGTTATGAATGCATTTAAGTCAGTTATTACAAACGTATATAACTTTTCAATGGACTTCTATTGCTAGACAACAGGCTGGACCGTTGTTAATATATTTTATAATATTACATTTTAGTTATTGTACCTCTTACAACAACTAAAAATCTTTTTTTATCTGATCACTGACTCATCCGGGTGACGGTATTCTCTGTAACACCTGTCGGTGCTCCGGGTCACGTGTGTGTGTGTGTGTGTGTGTGTGTGTGTGTGTGTGTGTGTGTGTGTGTGTGTGTGTGTGTGTGTGTGTGTGTGTGTGTGAGAACTGTATTATTAAAAGGTGCTCTGCCCCTTTAAATGCCTCGTGTTGTTACAGGAAGTGTGAGGGGTGTTTCCAGCTGATCTGCACAACAGAAGGAGCCGAGTCTCCCTCAGCAGTCCGAGCTACCTGCTACTTTCTACGGCCACAACACACCACAGCACACCGGTACCGGCTGCAGATGTGCAGGATCTTCATTCGGATTACTTTAAAGGAAAAACCGGGGGGTGGATCCTCGGTTAGCTGCCGGTGCAGTCGGTAGCTGTTAGCTCCAGACTGTCATGATCCCTGCAGCGCAGAGATGGCGTCCTTCCCCGGTTTGTGCAAGGCTGTCAGGCCAGCGGAGGAGGAGAACGGCGAGCTGGACGGTTCTCTGCAGCAGATGCTGAAGGCCATCGCCGACGAGAGGAACCGACTGAACATCCGACAGGAGGTCAGCGGAATCGGTGAGCTGATCGGCCCCTTATTTCTTTACCGTGGCCCGGTGTTCCCTGCAGGTGTATACACACTGTTACAGGCATCTCACCGAACATAATAACAATCTAAATTATGATATAATGACTTATTTATCTATTCACAGTGGACAGGTGTTCCCTGCAGGTGTACACACACCGATATAATCCTCTCAATGAACATAATAACATCTGATTTATGATTTAATAACTTTATTTCTGTAGCACCTTTTTAAAAACAACAAAGGGATTTGACAGGGGGAGCGAAAGCGCACTCAAATCAATACACATACACATGATTGTAATAGAAAATAGAAGAAGGGACTCCTTTTTTAAAGGGCAGAAAGACGAGAAATGATTAAATAAGTGAAATGAATCAGAAGGAGGCGTTCACTGCCACAGTAGTGACCCTACGTGGTGATTGGGTTCATCTGTGTTTGTTTGCCCCCAACGGCTCCTTCCAGGCAGCGCTACCTGGAAGGCACTGGTTATGGTTATGGTTATGGTTATGGTTATGTTTAGGGTAAAGGGTCTTATAGACTAGACGCAGTCCTGCTGGCGCGTGCAAATGTGACATCATGGGATCGCCGTGACAGTTTATACCCGCGCTGGTGGTCGTGACACTAGCTGCAGTCTTCTCCTGAACAGAGGTGGCGCTAATGAGCAAAGGCTACCGACGGTGCTCTTTCTACGGACTAGAAGAAGAAGAAGAAAAAGGTAAACAACGGCAGAACTGGCAGCAGCATTGACGTCAATGCTTGGATCTGATTGGATGAGCTACTTGGTGGGATCAAGCCTTTCATTGGCCATAAAAGAGCTCCTCTTAACCCGGTAAGATTACAAGAGACGCGCTTTGTTGCGCACCGCTGGAAAAAAAAAAAAAAAAAAAAAGAGCCGTGCACGACCTTAGCTCGCGCGCCATTAATCGGGCGTGACGGCAGGCTATTACGTAATTTTGACGTCACAATGGCGCGCGCCACCTTGGATGCGTCTACTGTAAAACACGCTTTAAAGGTGAATTATACTAGACGCATCCAAGGTGGCGCGCGCCATCGTGACGTCAAAATAACGTAATATCCTGCCGGCGCGCCCAGCACGGCTCTTTTTTTTTTTTTTTTTTTTTTTTCAGCGGCGCGCGACAAAGCGGAAACGAACGGTGTTTGCCGACAACCGGATGCCAGGACTCTCAGGTGAACTTACCGGGTTAAGATGAGTTCTTTTATGGCCAATGAAAGGCTTGATCCCACCAAGTCGCTCATCCAATCAGATCCAAGCATTGACGTCAATGCTGCTGCCAGTTCTGCCGTTGTTTACCTTTTTCTTCTTCTTCTTCTAGTCCGTAGAAAGAGCACCGTCGGTAGCCTTTGCTCATTAGCGCCACCTCTGTTCAGGAGAAGACTGCAACTAGTGTCACGAGCACCAGCGCGGGTATAAATAGTCACGGCGATCACATGACGTCACATTTGCACGCGCCAGCTTGGCTGCGGTTACTGTAAAGCACGCTTTAGGGTTAGGTGCCTTGAAGGCAGCGGTCGCGGTGAAATAAAAGGAGAGTATGACACAGCAGCTTTTCTTGTCTTCTCGCACACTGCATCTCCTTTTATTCATTCAGGGTAAATCACAAAGCAATATGGCCATATTTCCATTTTCCAAAATATATAAAGCAGCTCAAATAGTATAAGACGGGTATGAAATACGAGAGTAAAAGTTGCACTGCAGTATAGGGGTGCATGATATATCGACTCAATATCGTTATCGCCGTATCACGTTGCGCAATATTATATCAAAAGTGTCGCGATAAGTACGCGATATTTAGTTTATTTTCCGTCTGCGTCCCGTCCGTTGGCTGAGTTGTGTTTGATTTAGAGCTTGAAACGCTGTAAGGATCATGTTTCATTGGCCAGTTACCGTGCCACTTGCACACGTTAGTGCACGTCAGCACACGGGGCCACTACGTGACCGACCCTATGGAGCGAATTTCGACAGAGTGACAGTGTGAGGGAAGAAATGGATACAGACAACAAAACGGAACCAATCAGAGAAGCAAACGAAAAGAAAGGACCTAAAGAGAGAGTGAAGGGAGTGAGTGGAGCAAAAGAGAGACAAAAATAAGAATGTTGCTTAGAGTTTGAAGCCGTACATAAGTCTCAGCGTGCACTATGTTGTTGTGAATCTGTTTTGATGCATTTTCCCGTAACTTTTGTAATTTGACATATGTTTAAAAATATCGAAATTAGTATCGATATTGCAATATCACATTTTGTCAATATTGTGCAACCCTAGTACAGTGTAAGAAATGAACAATTACTTTTCAAAAAAGAGGCCGTATCCAAAAGAAAAGTCTTCAGAGGGGCCAAAGTGGGGCTCCAGCCCTCCCAGGTTCACTTTGTATGCACTCAACTGGAATGTGTTTGTGATCAGGCTTAGGCGCAGCACCCAAGACGTTTTGGGTAAATAAACCCTTAATTTACCCATTTACATGTGAGATATGCTGGCTCTATACCGGCTAAAATAACCGTCCACTAGTCTAATCTGTCTGACAACATGATGAAAGGATCCCTACAGAGATAGACCTTTTAGTTCAAGAGTAAGATCCTTTTAGTTTAACATCAAACATCCCCGAAATCACCATCACCAAACTACACCAGACTCCATGTAAATAATCAGGACTTTTAGCGTGTATAGAGGCAGCATATTTCCACCAGACTCCATGTAAATAATCAGGACTTTTAGCGTGTATAGAGCCAGCATATTTCCACCAGACTCCATGTAAATAATCAGGACTTTTAGCGTGTATAGAGCCAACATATTTCCACCAGACTCCATGTAAATAATCAGGACTTTTAGCGTGTATAGAGCCGGCATATCTCCACATGTAAATGGGTGAATTAAGGATTTATTTCAACCAAACCAGAGTGGTGATTGTTGGAACAGTGGAAAGATGAAGCAAGACTGCTTTTTTATAGATTTATTTAGTTTCTGTCCACTTTGAATGAAGTGTGCTTTACGATGATAAAAGTCCTGATTATTTACATGGAGTCTTGTGTAGTTTGGCGATGGTGATTTTGGGGCTGTTCCATGTTAAACTAAAAGGATCTTCCTCTTTAACTAAAAGGTCTATCTCTGTAGGGATCCTTTCATAATGTTGTCAGACACTTAGAATAATAATCTGAGTCTGTCAGCGGCAACAACAGAACTTTTAATGGACGCTGACTGATGCTGAATATTTTTCCTCATAGGGTTACATTGCAGCTTGTTTCGGTCAAGCTTAATACTGGACCAATGTCACTGATTGTTGTTTCCATCAGTCACATAGACACAAAAACAGAGTCCGGCTTAAAAAACAAAAACAAAGTGACCCTTCTTAAAGACATTATTCCCCGGCCCTTTGATTATAATAATGTGTGTGTGTGTGTGTGTGTGTGTGTGTGTGTGTGTGTGTGTGTGTGTGTGTGTGTGTGTGTGTGTGTGTGTGTGTGTGTGTGTGTGTGTGTGTGTGTGTGTGTGTGTGTGTGTGTGTGTGTGTGTGTGTGTGTGTGTGTGTGTGTGTGTGTGTGTGTGTGTGTGTGTGTGTGTGTGTGTGTGTGTGTGTGTGTGTGTGTGTGTGTGTGTGTGTGTGTGTGTGTGTGTGTGTGTGTGTGTGTGTGTGTGTGTGTGTGTGTGTGTGTGTGTGTGTGTGTGTGTGTGTGTGTGTGTGTGTGTGTGTGTGTGTGTGTGTGTGGTAGTAGTATCTGTACGTACGTCAACAGTTCTCTGCTTCCGGTTCCTCCGATGTGAATTTCTTTTCTGTATTTATAGCAGCGTGAACTCAATCTCGTCAAAAAAGCCCCGAAAAAAATTGACAAAAACGTCGGAAAAAGTGACAAACATGTTGGAAAAAAAACAACAACAAAAAGGTCAAAAAAGCCCCGAAAATATAGACCAAAAAATCGGGCCAGGTGTCCCAAAAGAAGAACAAAGATGTTGACCCAGATAACGAAAAGTTGCAGGGTCGACAGGAAGACAACACACGACTGGCCAGTTCAGTTATTTATTTATTTATTTATTTTAAATAATGTGCTGCTAAGTGAATCGCTTGATGCCAAATTCAGCAGAAAATCTCATATTTCTTCCCCCAAAACGTGACATTTTGTGTCCGAAGAGCATAAGCACGCTATCCTGGAAGATGAACCTGTATTGACGGAGCGTCCTGTTATCTCCGAGGGGAACTTTACATTTTTCTGGGTCAAAATGTACTTCATTTTTCCAACGTTGTGGTTGTCTTTTTCGACACTTCTGTCGCTTTCCCCAAAATTTTTTTCATACGTTCTTTTTGTCACTTCTTACCGATGTTGTTGTCACATTTTTCCAGCACTTTTTTTGACATTTTGACACGTTTTTGAAGCTATTTCCGACATTTTTGTCACTCTTTTCAACATTATTTTATCATTTCTTTTCTCCAAATGCTATAAAATGTAATAAAACACCCAAATTCAATGAAAGTACTGAGCTGATCTTTTATTTAACTTGTGAAGAGTAATGCTCGTATCGAACCATCCACGTTATTTTTTTGACAATTTGGTTGAAAGAAACCCAAATTTCTGATATAGAAACGTTTGAATATGGCTCAAATGTCTCCGATGTGAATATTTTCTGTATTTATAGCACCGTGAACTAAACATCTTTTGGGTTTTAAACTGTTGGTCATCTGAAGACATATATTCTTGAACTCTTGGACCTGTTTCTGTCTTTATTTTACATTTTCTAGACTATAAATATTCAGTTATTTAATATACTGTAAAGGAATAACTAACTGTCTGCTCAAATAACTGTCACTTCAGCCGAGTGGCCAGTTTGAAATAACAAACAGTTTTTCAGTTATATTTAATTGAAATAATCTGGTGCTTAGTGAATAACTTAAATGCTAATTTTAGCAGAAAATCCTGTCTTCCCACCCCCCCAAAAACGGGGCCTTTTTGTGTCCCGGGAGCAGAATCGGACTGTTTGACGGAGCGTCCTGTCTTTCTTTATTCAGAGGCAGTTGGCTGTGTCCTCTGCTGACCGTGAGTGTCTTACTTACTGAGTGACTCAGGGCACTAATAACCAGGGACGCACCGAATCCAGGATTCAGCTTCTGATTGGGCTGAATATTGGGCTTTTTGACGGGTTGGGTTTCTGCCCAACCGTAGCATTTTTTCCCAGCAAACCGAACCCTACGCTTGCACTCCGCGCTACGCTGGTCGACGTAAAGATGGCGCCGTTGATTACGGGAAGGTGTCTACGTAGGTGGAGCGTTCAATGCAGCCGGCTGTGAGGAAGTGGAAATGGAACTGGTGAGCAGAAAAAGTGATGTTTGGCAGCACTTTCAGTCAAAAGAAGGCCGTTCAAGTCCAGCTACATGTTCAATCTGCAATGCTGATTAGTCTGGTGGTGGCGAGGACCCTAAACAATACACAACATCACCGCTGTTACAACATCTGGTATCAAACATCTGGAAGAATACGAGTTGTGATGAAGGAATCTACAGACAGCAGCCAGAATGCAGTAACTTCAGGTACGGCAAAGGAAGGACAGTCCCTGCTGACTTCATTAATGTGTTGACTGAGTTCATGGACTGAGGATGGGAGGAGGACTCAGCAGAATCTCAACCACTGGATTCAGGATTCGGCCGAACTGCAAAAAATCTGGATTCAGTGCATCCCTACAAATAACACTATACGTACCTTTTCTTCAGTTTAGTGATTTCACTGTGTACCCTGTCTCACATTCCCAGCTTTATTTTCACAGCGCTGTGGAGTCAGCTCTCGCTACACATTCTGGGATAGGCCTGCACAATATATTGTTTTTTTTTTTTATCGTCATCGCAGTATCAACTATCGCTATATACACACTGGGAAAGGGCTGGGACATAGACACCAAACATCGGTAGAAAACTGCACTTTAAAATGTAACCGTCATTCTTTTTTTTTTTTTTGCTGCCTTTTTATATTCAATATAATGTTCAGTTTGTTCATACAAGAATGTTGGAAATGATTTCCTTTTACTTTGTTTTAAATTCAACAAGCAAAAAATGTCCCCTAATTCCATGTAACGATACCCAAATTGGTACAAAAGCTGTCCAGAACAACTGATGCATGGATCCCTCTCTGGTTGACTAACTCTTTTCATTGTGGTTAAGGGATTATTAACAACATTTAGAAACGTGTGAACAACAAACAAACAGACTGTTCAATGTAAACAGATGGGAGACGTCCCGCTGGGTCGTCCGTCTGTCTGCGGCGTCCTGCAGTCGTTACACAAACACACACATGTGCATCTTTAATTTGCCTGCAGAGATGAATTATCTATCTATCTATCTATCTATCTATCTATCTATCTATCTATCTATCTATCTATCTATCTATCTATCTATCTATCTATCTGTCTATCTTTGTGAAAGTTTAGGCATCCTTCCTCAAGAAAATGTTACGTTTATAAAAAAAAAAAAAAAAGGGAAATAAAAAGAAATTTCCCCCATTACATTATGTTCATTTTTCTTTTCTTTGGGATTGATTATCCAGGCCCCCCACACCCAAAAAAAACGACCCCTGTGCCGTGGCCTGAAAGAAACATTTGGATGTTTTCACTTTGACTCTGACGTGACTTTAGCTCAGCGCCGCAGACCGCATAAAATATTCAGCCGGATTTGTAATCATTTGTGTCTGTCAGTGAGTCACACTCGGCTATTTTTACCGTACAGAAACGCAGCGCTCGGGCTCGTCGTGCACTTTATGAAGAGCAGATCTCGACCTGCTGCTATCGATCAAATCTGCATCTCTTTTCTCCGTCGCCGCACGCTGACGTCAGAGTATTTATAGCCGGGTTTCACTGTGGTGTGTTAGGAGGTAATTAAACCTGAATCATTGATTTTCATCTCTGCGTCTCGTCTGAATGAACTCTGCCTCCAAACATCTAACTGAGCCTGCACGTTACACATTACAGTGTTTCCTCTATGTTGATTTGACCGTGGCGGCCCCCCCACGGCAACATTTCTGCCCCCCCACGGTATCAGAGACAGGGCTGCGTTGTTAGAGTGCATGTTGGAGAATAGCGCGGACACGAGGATAACTAGGTGTGTGTGTGTGTGTGTGTGTGTGTGTGTGTGTGTGTGTGTGTGTGTGTGTGTGTGTGTGTGTGTGTGTGTGTGTGTGTGTGTGTGTGTGTGTGTGTGTGTGTGTGTGTGTGTGTGTGTGTGTGTGTGTGTGTGTGTGTGTGTGTGTGTGTGTGTGTGTGTGTGTGTGTGTGTGTGTGTGTGTGTGTGTGTGTGTGTGTGTGTGTGTGTGTGTGTGTGTGTGTGTGTGTGTCCTTGAGAGCTGTAAGTCGTCTAACTTATGTTGTCAGATCATTTAAGCCTGGTCCTGCACATTTAAATGAAGTTATCTGGTGATTTCCGTTGATTGTATTCTTTACCTGCGAGCTAAGTTGCACGTGGCTGTTGATTGGATATAACAGCGATTGCTGAACGCCTACATTTGTATTTTAGGTGCATTATTTACATGCTGAAGTAGTGACACTGCATTAAGATAATGTAATTAATAGTGGGGTTTACTGTTATTTGCTGCAGAATGCTCAGCCTGTATGTCAAGATCAAAGTTGGCCTATATAGTAACTAAAATAAAAATACAGTTCAATCACAGCAGAAAATATGCCTCATTGTGTGTGTGAATAGAGGTGAATACATATATTAGTTTGTGTTGCAGCGAAGTTGCTAAAAAAATCCTAAAGGAAGCACTGTTACATTTCATATTATATACTACATAAGTGTTCAGATCCTTTACTGCAGTAAAAGTAAAATACTCTGTTACAAGTTAAAATCCTGCATTGAGAATGTTACTTCAGTAAAAGACTGTAAAGTAGAATGAGGCATGAAAAGAAAAGGCAAGGCAGCTTTAGTTATATAGCACATTTCAGCAACCGGGCAATTCAAAGTGCTTTACATAAAGAGTTAAAAATATAAAAGCATAAGCCGTTGCTCTATACACTTAATCCACCCGCAATCCTTGCCGTTCCCAGAATGGGCCGGTCCCACCGGTCTGTACTTTTTAATTCTCTTTATATGCTTATATAGATTTTCATACAGTTTCAACAATGCAACTTCAGTATAAGAAATGAACAATTATTTAAAGAAAGGCAGTGTTACGCCCCAGTCTAGGGGTGCCTAGGACGTAACATGAAAAGGCCCCATCTTCCCCGTCTCCCAAGTAGCCACAAACAATTGGTTTAGATAATGACACACTTATTTATTTTACAGAGAACGAAAATATATACATAACGTATATGTACAAGGCTTCAGGGTGACCTACCACCAAAGAAACAAACAAAGCAACTCTAACTGGGAGATACACTAACCTAACAAACAAAAGGGCAATAACAAGACTTACCTCCCTAACTAACAAAACAGGAGAAGACAAGATTAACACCTGGCGGTCCACCCTTACCAAACACACCTAAACAATATCTAATCTAAACCAAAGTTACACAAAGCAAAAGTGTGGCCGTTTGGGAGATGAGGAGGACGAGGAATGTCTGCTGCCCCCCAATGGCCGCCATCTTGGCTCCTTATATATAGGTGGTTCCCCAGCTGCAGCCAATCCCAGGTTTGGGCCTGAAACCTCTCCACCAATCCTCTCACGGCTATGGCACACCCCTATCTGCATGTGAAATTGAACACAACAGGGAAAGACAGGGCGTACACAGAGCAAACCAAAAAAAATCCAATATGACCAGAGTCATAACAGGCAGCATCAAAAAGAAAGGTCTTCAGCCTTGATTTAAAAGAACTGAAAGCTACGGCGGACCTGCAGTTGTCTGGGAGTTTGTTCCAGATATGTGGAGCGTAAAAACTGAACGCTGCTTCCCCTGTTTAGGTGTAGTTTGGTGATGGTGATTTCAGGGAAATATCCTGGCTCTATACACGCTAAAAGTCCTGATTATTTACATGGAGTCTGGTGGAAATATGCTGGCTCTATACACGCTAAAAGTCCTGATTATTTACATGGAGTCTGGTGGAGATATGCTGGCTCTATACACGCTAAAAGTCCTGATTATTTACATGGAGTCTGGTGGAGTTTGGTGATGGTGATTTCGGGGCTGTTTGATGTTAAACTAAAAGGATCTTACTCTTTAACTAAAAGGTCTATCTCTGTAGGGATCCTTTCATAATGTTGTCACACACTTAGAATAATAGCGGCAACAACAGAACTTTTTTAGTGGACCAAATTGATGCACATTTGCCCCGTAGGGTTACATTGCAGCCTGGTCTGTGGCTGCCGGTTACAGCGTTGAAAGATTTAGCATTTTGGATTTTTGGAGCAACCTGTTACACAACGCTTTCCTCCACCATCTTCAAAACATATGAGAAAATGTGAGATTTAATTTCAGTGAATGTTTTAGTCTTTATTTATAATATTAACAGACACTTATCACGTGAAAGTGGACTCAAAACTTTAACCTTGGTGTCTCGGTCTACACTGTAAGTTTCTGTTCATCGATCCATCCTTTTAGTTCATCCTTTTATCCAGGTCACTGGAGCATCAGAGAAGTTGTGTAACGGTCATGAAAGATACTCAGGATATTTCTCCCCGCTGCCAGCAGCAGCAGAGAGAGACTTTGAATGATTCGGCTCACTTTCTTCAGACGAGCGGTGAAGTGCCGGGCTTCTTAACACAGTTGATGTGTTTTTAAAATGGGATACGCAGCTATAAATAGAGCACGATCTTTTATAAACGTCTCTGTAGCTGCTGCAGATCTCTGCTTTACTCTGGAATAACGGAAAACTCAGAGACAGACAGCCAAATATGAAACTCATAACACCAAAATGACTGTAATGAGAAAGTAGCGCAGGGTTCGACATCGAGTCTTTGGCGCTTTTTCCGACATTTGTTGCCTTGGGACCTTTTTGTCTCTGTTTTTTAAATTTTTAATCCATGCAGACATGTCCCGGGACCTCCCGAGATAGTTGGAGATCTCAACACCCCCAACCAATGTTGAACCCAAACTTACGCCCTTGCTGCTTAGTATCATAAATACACTGAACAAAATTATAAACGCAATACTTTTGTTTTTGCCCCCATTTTTCAGGAGCTGAACTCAGAGATCTAGGACATTTTCTATGTACACAAAAGGCTTATTTCTCTCAAATATTGTTCACTAATCTGTCTAAATCTGTGTTAGTGAGCACTTCTCCTTTGCCGAGATAATCCATCCTCCTCACAGGTGTGTCATATCAAGATGCTGATTAGACAGCAGGATTATTGCACAGGTGTCCCTTAGGCTGACCACAATAAAAGGCAACTCTAAAATGTGCAGTTTTACTGTATTGGAGGGTCCGGGGGCGTCCGAAAACCAGTCAGCATCTGGTGTTAGGGTTATGGTTAGAGTTAGGGTCTCTCTCTCTCTCTCTCTCTCTCTCTCTCTCTCTCTCTCTCTGACTGCAGTTCGTCGTCGTAACCAACTTGAGTGGGCAAATGCTCACATTCGATGCCGTCTGGCACTTTTGGGAGGTGTTCTCTTCAGACTTTTATAGTGGTCAGCCTAAAGCACACCTGTGCAATAATCCTGCTGTCTAATTAGCATCTTGATATGACACACCTGTGAGGTGGATGGATTATCTCGGCAAAGGAGAAGTGCTCATTAACACAGATTTAGACAGATTAGTGAACAATATTCTCACTCTGAACTCGTAAAATACGGACGTTTTGGCAGTGGCTGTCAGCGTCTGAAGTGACTCAAAAAGCGCTTTTCAGCGTGTGTGTAGAACGCACCGGGGAGAGCAGCAGCTACATGGCGCTTGAAGATGACGTAGCTCAACTTTTCGCCGCAGGCCTGCTACGTTTCTTTGCGTGTCCCCCCTGCAGCAACCCCCCCCCCCCCCCCCCCCCCCCACAGCCTAAACGCGCTGCCCCCGTTCAGAATGAATGTAAAGACCGGTGTTTTTGCCGGACCGTCGGACAGCAGACGCAGGTTGTCTGAACACGGCCTTACTGTTTACGTCTGTGTTATGCTCTTAAAGGTGCAGTAGGTAAGACTTATAAAACTAACTTTGTGTCATATTTGCTGAAACTGACCCTATGTTCCAGTAGAACTACATGAAGCAGGTCATTTAAAAAATAATCCAGCTCATCTGGCTCCACCTACAGCCTGGAGTGAGAAAATCCCTGTTAAGATGCACCAATCAGGGCCAGGGGGGTGTCTAACTGTTCAGATGCACCAATCAGGGCCAGGGGGGGTGTCTTATTGTTCAGATGCACCAATCAGGACCAGGGGGGGGTGTCTAACTGCGTGTCAATCACTGCTCATGCACATGCATTCATTCTCCCTTGTGGGGGGAGGGGCTTAGGAGACCGTTTTGGGCTTTAGCAGAAAGGGGGGAGGGACTGAGAAGTTGTCGATGTTCAAATGTTTTGGCGAAGTCGCTGGATCGTCACAATCCTACCTACAGCACCTTTAACCGTGGAGTGTGCTCGAGTTGTGGCACGAATCCGTTGTTAGAAAAGAAAACGTCTTGCACCGTGCAGCTAACAAGCTAACGTTAGCTCGTCGCCTCAGAATCTATACATTCATGCTCAGAATGGGCAAGTGTCTGATTATTGTGTATTAAATATGATTGTGAGTATTATAATGACATGTCTTATTAACTGGAGGTAACGTAACTTGGTAAATACTTCTTTTCTCGGGCTGAACATCCCCACTGATTTTCCATTCCATAACATTTTATTCTGGTAGAATTAAAAAGGTCTTTAACCCAATTTGACCCATTTTCAAAGTTTTTTATATCAGAAATATGGGTTTCTTTCAACCAAATTGCCCAAAAATAACACGGATGCATGCATTTACGTTGTGTAGAAACCATGCAACAGTCTTTGCAGGTAAAATGAATGATTACTTACATGGAATTTGGGGTGTTTTATTCAATTTTAGAGCATTTTTAAAACAAAATTTAAATGGTTTTTAAAACAGTATCCTGACTAAACTTTGACATAAACCCATCCGTGATAATTCACCCTCTAAACTTAACTATTAGTCAAAATAATTCATAATTTCTGCTACTTTTAACTAGAGGTGTGAATCTTCAATGATCTCCAGATTCGATTATCATGTCTTCGATTCGATATCTCGATGCGTCAAGTACATTTTCCTATTAAAGCCATATAAGATATTTAATTCATAGCTTTTCAAGCTTCAACAAGAAAACATTCTGCAGTGCTCTAACACTAAATAAATTGGATATATAAAACTACAGCACTGAGCACACGGCACGTCCTGAATGTGCAAAACATACCAGAATATGTAAACAGAAAGGTTGTTAGGCCTACGTTAAATTATAAACGGACATAATCGATTATGGCCCGGCCGATTATCGATGCAGCATCGTCCATGTCCACGATTCCATGCATCTATTATTTGATTAATTTGACCTCTACTTTTAACTCACAAATGAGGTATAATGTCATTTAAATTAGGTTTATTGACCATGCATAAACAAAAACGTTGGAAAAAGCACCAAAAAAAGTTATTTTTCTATTTTGACCGGGAAGGACAACAAGTTAATGGTCTATGGGAAGACAACACAAAGGTTAAAAAAGTCTTTAATTTTACCTTGGAGAATCCTGGTGTGGGGGGGCTTGATTAAAGGTGCCCTGCCACACGTATATTTCATGACTTTGTGGTAATGTCTGAAGTTCTACCATGGACTAGAAATAATGCCTTGGTTACCTTGTTTTTAAGCCATTCTAGCGTGGTATAGAAAGCCTGCAGGAAGACTCAGCTCGATTTGTGCCAGTTCTCATTAATATTCAACGAGCTAAGCTGCTTGACTCTGATTGGGCTAACACCTAGCCAATGAGAGCCTGACTATCAGCATCCTTTACCCAGCGCAACTGGGCGAGCTCATGAATAGTAATGAGCTCAGGCAACATGATGTCAGACTGACCAGCTTTTATAATTGGACTGATTTCTCGGCTTATTTTGTCTTCAGTGGCTAGAGCTGACAGAGGAGGGAGCAGTTCATTTTCACACCTTAAAGTGCCCATATTATGAAAAAAAAACACTTTTTCTGGGATTTGGGGTGTTATTTTGTGTCTCTGGTGCTTCCACACGCATACAAACAGTGACATCCATGCTGTTTAGAGTGAGATACGGTTTCTGAATGTGTCCTGCCTTCAGTCTCCGGGTGAGCTGGTCAACATCTGCACGGCTTTCTACGCCACTAGCCGAGACGAGGGGGCTAGGGGGCTAACTGTTAGCATGCTAGCTCGTTCTCAATGGCACAACACTGCTACAACACACACTAGTTCACCCTAATCTCCAAAAGAACTACTTCCATGTTCCTGTTCTGCAGGTATTCACCACAAAGTTGGAAGTGCGCCCTCGTTTAGAAGAAGTCTCCCGGCTAATCCTGCCTTGTACTACTGAAGTTGGAGACACAGCTAGCTAGCTCATGTAGTCCTTACCTAGCTACTGAGCATGTGATCTTACCTAGCTACCGAGCATGTGGTCTTACCTAGCTACCGAGCATGTGGTCTTACCTAGCTACCGAGCATGTGGTCTTACCTAGCTACCGAGCATGTGGTCTTACCTAGCTACCGAGCATGTGGTCTTACCTAGCTACCGAGCATGTGGTCTTACCTAGCTACCGAGCATGTGGTCTTACCTAGCTACCGAGCATGTGGTCTTACCTAGCTACTGAGCATGTGGTCTTACCTAGCTACCGAGCATGTGGTCTTACCTAGCTACCGAGCATGTGGTCTTACCTAGCTACCGAGCATGTGGTCTTACCTAGCTACCGAGCATGTGGTCTTACCTAGCTACTGAGCATGTGGTCTTACCTAGCTACCGAGCATGTGATCTTACCTAGCTACTGAGCATGTGCAACTGCCAACAAAGATGTTACAGCAGTGAGAGGTCTCACTCTGGAGCTAAAACAGAGAGCTCAACACACAGGGGGAAAAGAGGAGCTGCAGCAATGTGCAGTAACAAAACATGGTGTTTTTTTTGAAAATTAAACCATGTAAACATATTCTGATACAACCTCTAAATACAATTATGAAGCTGAAAATGAGCAGAATATGAGCTCTTTAAGGAAGCGTTTGCAGTGTAAAATCCATCTCAACACGGTGACCTTTTTTCTTTTACAGCTTGTGTCGTTTCCACAATTAAATCAAAGCCTGAGCAGATCAAAGCAAACAAGGTTAATCCTCACGGTCCCACATTAAGTTAACCTTGATTCAATTTCTGCCTGTGAAATGAAATCAAATGCCAACGCAACGTTTTCTATTCCATTACAGAGCTTCAATGATCTTGTCATAACAAGGACTTTACTCACAACATTTACATCTTATTTCCATTCATGCAAAGTATACGTGAACTAAAATATAACTTCTAGGGATGTACAGGATAGCTGTTTTCATTATCTATGCTCGTCATGTCTTGTCCGTCTCGTCAGTCTTAGCTGCTTTTAGTCTGATTAACTAAAATAAACTTCAGTCTGACAAAAGTCCATTAACCCTGACACAGTGCAGATAATCCGGATGAAAGGAATCAGAGTTTGGATGAGGTTTGGTCCGGAGAAATCCACGTACATTTAATATTTAACTCTGACAGTTGAGGATGAAAGGTTAACGGGATTATGTGTAGTTACAGTGACGAAGAGAAAAAACAGTTTGCACTCTAAAGGCCCGACTTACAGAGCTGACGGCCAAACGTCGGTAGAAAAGGCAATTGGGCTGATCAGTGTCCCCAAATTGGTCCAAAAAGTTCCTGAGATAGCGGTCCGTCGGTCGGTTGGTCGGTTGGTCGGTCGGTCGGTCGATTTCGACCAATTTGGGGACACTGATCAGCCCAACTGCCTTTTCTGCCGAAAATATATATATTTAAAATACTATAACATTATCTTAATGCCTGTAGTGTGCCGTCTGTACTGTACGGTGTTGAGATAAATAATAATGTAATGTGAGCATACACCTATGGATGTACAGACTTATGACTGTGGATACTACAGCTACTACATTTGATCCTTGGTCTTTTTTTCTGTTTTATGTTATGTGTCTTGTACTGTTTTTGTCTGTAAAATGTACAACAATTTCAATAAATACATGGTTTAAAAAATAAATAAAAATTGTTAGTGAACAAAATGGGGGGAGGGGGGAACATTGGAAAAAAAACAATGTACTTTTACTGCATGAAGCTCGAAAAAAAAGGCACTGTTGGGTACCGGTACTGTGTAACTGTACCTGTACCCAAATCAGTACAAAAGTTGAGCAGGAAAACTTGAATAAATCTTGCTTAAAGTCAATAGTGAGTTGTGTAAATGTTGTCTTGTTATCGCCAATCGTTCCGGACCTCTGTCAGATGGGGACGTTTAAATGATAAGTTTGAGAAGCTCTCCACTAAGACCTCCTGCACACTGGCTGGTGGCGTGAGCGTGGCGTGGCGGCTGCGTGGCGTGAGCGTGGCGTGGCGGCTGCGTGGCGTGAGCGTGGCGTGGCGGCTGCGTGGCGTGAGCGTGGCGTGGCGGCTGCGTGGCGTGAGCGTGGCGTGGCGGCTGCGTGGCGGCTGCGTGGCGTGGCGGCTGCGTGGCGTGAGCGTGGCGGCTGCGTGGCGTGGCGGCTGCGTGGCGTGAGCGTGGCGGCTGCGTGGCGTGGCGGCTGCGTGGCGTGAGCGTGGCGTGAGCGTGGCGGCTGCGTGAGGTGAGCGTGGCGGCTGCGTGGCGTGGCGGCTGCGTGGCGTGAGCGTGAGGTGAGCGTGGCGGCTGCGTGGCGTGAGCGTGGCGGCTGCGTGGCGTGAGCGTGGCTGCTGCGTGGCGTGGCGTGAGCGTGGCGGCTGCGTGGCGTTTTCTACGTCTCTACACACCAGAAAGGTGTCTGACGCGGCGCTGCTGATAGCATTGTCTGTAAACGTGTATGTTTCCCATCAATATAAATATATTCTGATCTGATTACAGCAAAGACAACGTCGGCAGTATTGACAGGTGCAAATTTTTTTTTAAATTAATTTATATCCGCATTTATGTCAAAACCTCGAGACTTTCAAACATCAACATGTCATTTATTAATATGTATTTGTGTCAAAATGACATCTAATCATCTTTTCCTGTTCTATTTTGCCTGGAAACGCTTCCAACACGCTTGCATGTCGCGTGAAAAATAGGCGTCCGTTCTATTTCTAGCACGCACGCGCTTACGGTGCGCCTCAGCGCGTGTCACGCTGGCAGTGTGCACGCTCTAACCTGTTACCATGGGAGCTGAAATAAAAACGGACACGCCACGCAGCCAGTGTGCAGCCGGCCTAAGAGTCTTGCAGCAGTTGGTCTAAAGACGCTGCAGTGTTGTTAAATGATATGTTGAGCGTTGTCGTTTGTGTGTCTGCAGGATGTTTTAAAGATGACCGCATCGTGTTTTGGACCTGGATGTTCTCCACGTATTTCATGGAGAAGTTCGCTCCTCGGCAGGACGACATGCTGTTCTACGTCCGCAGGAAGCTCGCCTGCGTCAGCGCCGACAACACCGAAGGCAAAAAGGTAGCGAACAGCCGTTTATCCACATGTTTATCCACATGTGTATCCACAGGTGTATTGTGGGTAATGTAGTTTTTCTCCATAAGATCACGAATGAAACATGTTTTTCTTAAAGAGGCGCTATGCAGTTGTTTTTTTTCTTCGCTGTTTTCTCTTGATTTGCTGGCAGCTTCCCCCCCCCCCCCCACAGTTCTCTCTATAGAGCCCCCCCCCCCCACAGGTCTCTCTATAGAGCCCCCCCCCCCACAGGTCTCTCTATAGAGCCCCCCCCCCCCCACAGTTCTCTCTATAGAGCCCCCCCCCACAGGTCTCTCTATAGAGCCCTCCCTGCCCTCCCTACAGGTCTCTCTATAGAGCCCCCCGCCCCCCCCCCCCTACAGGTCTCTCTATAGAGCCTCCCTACAGGTCTCTCTATAGAGCCCCCCCCCCCCCCCACAGTTTTCTCTATAGAGCCCCCCCCACAGGTCTCTCTATAGAGCCCCCCCCCCCCCCCTACAGGTCTCTCTATAGAGCCCCCTACAGGTCTCTCTATAGAGCCCCCCGCCCCCCCCCCCCCCTACAGGTCTCTCTATAGAGCCTCCCTACAGGTCTCTCTATAGAGCCCCCCGCCCCCCCCCCCTACAGGTCTCTCTATAGAGCCTCCCTACAGGTCTCTCTATAGAGCCCCCCTCCCTACAGGTCTCTCTATAGAGGCCCCCCCCCCTACAGGTCTCTCTATAGAGCCCCCCCCCCCCCCCCCCTACAGGTCTCTCTATAGAGCCCCCCCCCTACAGGTCTCTCTATAGAGCCCCCCCCCCCCCCCCCTACAGGTCTCTCTATAGAGCCCCCCCTACAGGTTTCTCTATAGAGCCCCCCCCCCCCTACAGGTCTCTCTATAGAGCCCCCCCCCCCCCCTACAGGTCTCTCTATAGAGCCCCCCCCCCCAGCTCCTATAGTTCCTGGTGTCTGGCTCCTCTCTCGGTCAGTCTCCTGTTTCCTCTTTCTCTGTTCCTCTGACGATGCTTTCCTAGCTTTCTGCTTCTTTTCCGCCGGCTCAGCCATGACGATAGTGTGAACATCTCCATCTCTACCTCGTTAGCCAGTTCCTGAATCGGCGTTATGTGTGCAGTGCCGTGAAGCAATACATGGCGAGACCTGATATCACGCCATACTTCCTGACGCTGAAAGTTGCGAGGGTGTTATTCCGCTCACAGGAGCTAGGAGGGGGCGAGACGACCACCATTCAACTTGAAACAGTCATATAACCACTCCAATGACTCCGAAGCTGTTCAGTTGAGGGAAATTAAGCTAAAAAACCCGGCATAGTTCCCCTTTACAGCTCCGCTGGAGATGTGTACCGCGTATGCAAGGTTGATTTCTTACGGACTTGTGTCTTCTACAGGAGCAGGAACCTTTGTTTTACAACGTCACAAAGCTCGGGGTCAGTCTACCTCGGATAGTTTAAACTTTATGGCTCATAATCTGAATCCTAACGGAGAAAACAAACTTTTTTTAACTTCCGGAACCACACTGTTGAGCTCTATTGATAGGCAGCAAAACTAAAGTCTCAGTCTGTCTTTAGAGAGACAGATTGACCCCAAAGTCTGCAGAGGAAATGATCAATGGGATTTATATAAGATATGCATCTTCACAACTGTCCGCGTCTGCCGAGGCTTTAATCTGATGACGGAGACGTTATTGATCTCAGGTTGGGATGATTATCAGGAGAGAGAGGACACCGTTCAGATCCTCAGATACTTTTAGAAATGATCAGCTTCGTCCTTGTTGACCGTCACTTTACTTCTCTTTCAGGGATGCACCGAATCCAGGATTCAGCTTCTGATTGGGCTGAATATTGGGCTTTTTGACGGGTTGGGTTTCTGCTGAACATTAGAATTTTTTTCCCGGTGAACTGACCCCTACGCTTGCACTCCGCGCGCTACGCTGGTCGCCGTAATGACAGCGGCGTTGATTACGGGAAGGTGTTGACGTAGGTGGAGCGTTCAATGCAGCCGGCTGTGAGGAAGTGGAAATGGAACTGGTGAGCAGAAAAAGTGATGTTTGGCAGCACTTTCAGTCAAAAGAAGGCCGTTCAAGTCCAGCTACATGTTCAATCTGCAATGCTGATTAGTCTGGTGGTGGCGAGGACCCTAAACAATACACAACATCACCGCTGTTACAACATCTGGTATCAAACATCTGGAAGAATACCAGTTGTGATGAAGGAATCTACAGACAGCAGCCAGAATGCAGTAACTTCAGGTACAGCAAAGGAAGGACAGTCCCTGCTGAACACTGGTGTTAACCAGACGACGGATTCGGTTTTGGATTCGGCAGAAGTTTAACCAGTGGATTCGGTATTCGGCCCAACCCCCAAAATCTGGATTCGGTGCATCCTTAACCCTTGTGGTGACTTCGGGTCACATTGGCCTGTTTTAAATTTTTGTTTTATATCAGAAAATATTGGACGTAGAAATAAGCGCTGAAAATGTGTAGAAGAAAAATTTAAAAATTTAAAACGTTGGAAAAAGCAAAAACAAATTGTGAAAAAAGGCGTCAAATGTCAGAAAAAAGGTTGAAACGAAGACAACACAAGGGTTAAAAGTCAAATACCGACCGTTACAATCTGAAGATAAAAGGAAATAACTATTAAAAGATGAGACTATAAAGAAGAAATTAAGAAAGAGAGAGACTAGGAGGGTAAAATAAACAAATGTAGATACATATTCATCACAATGCTGGGTTCTCCCTATCACTGTAAGGTTTAGGTGCAGCACCTAAGCTGTTTTGGGAATTACCTGAGTCAAATGAATGTAACTAAAAGACTTTTTCAGATCTAAAGATTGTAGTTAGACTTCTTTAGCTTTAAGTTTTGTCTTTAAGCTTTTTGAGTGTTATTTATTCACGATATGCTCTAGCTTTTCCAACGTTTTAGACACAGATATGGTGATAACGGTCCAAATAGATGTGAAAAAGAGACGCAAAACTATCACAAAGAGATGCAAATTGACTACAAAGACGCCAAATGACCACAGAGACCTGAATCTGGCATAGGACGTTTAGAAATCAGAATATTTCTGTGCATACTCACACAAATACGTGCACCTAAGTCTTCCACAAACCGAGGGGAAACGCTGCAAACTATTACTGATTGCCTTTATTGTCATTGCACATGTACAGCGAAATTGAATGCAGTCCTTCCATTGCAAAAAATATCAGCAAAAGTGCAAAGCTGGTGAATAAACAAATACAAAAGAGCCTCTAAAAGTCACTATATAAAAAAACGACAGTGTACTAGTATAGCTCTGGTCTCTCCTCCCTCTTCTTCTCCTGATAATTCAATTTCACTGGTCTGGACTCTCTGGCTGTCTTTTGTAGTTTGTCCTACATCCCCCTCCATCCTCGGTCGCCATGGTTGCACATCATTGTTCTGTGTCCAGGGGCCTCATTTATAAACGTGACGTACGCACAAAAGAAGACGTACGCCTACGCCGCTCTCTGCACGATATTTGGGATTTATAAAAAGGATAATTGACAGGAAAATGTGCGGCCCTCCACGGACAGTCTGACTAACGCATACGCACAGAAACGGGGGGAAATGAGAAACGGATGAAACACGTGAAACTGAGGCTATGTTTAGACAGAAATGATCTGAAGAGAAAACGCAAAAGTGTGTGAAATTCGATGTAGTATGCACGCCAGGCGGCCAGGTGGTACTGCCACACAACACCACCAAGGCCGCGCGCCTACGTAGGACCAAAGAATTTCTAATAAGGGAAGTAGTTCCACTCTCTCGTTACTTCCGGCTTCTGAACTGGTTGCAGTTCCACCAGAGATCCATATAGGGGGCGCTCACAGGCCAGTGCAGAATGAATGGGACTCTATGGAGCTGTACCCCTCAAAATCCACTTTTCTCAGGATATCATTTTTGGTCTAGTAATTTGAATGTTTCATTAGAAAGGGGAGGCTAAGGAAATACACACTGCTGGGTGTTAGATTTTTTTTAAAGAGGCTTTTTTTGTTCTAAAAATCCTTTTTAAGATGTCAATGACGTCAAACACATATACGGCCAGAGATACTGCTTTACGGCAAGCTCTGAGTCACTTCCTTTTCTCTCTCAAGGCATCGACAACACAGCTGACAGGTTAGACTCTCCCTGTTAATACAGCACAGCTGACAGGTTAGACTCTCCCTGTTAATACAACACAGCTGACAGGTTAGACTCTCCCTGTTAATACAACACAGCTGACAGGTTAGACTCTCCCTGTTAATACAACACAGCTGACAGGTTAGACTCTCCCTGTTAATACAACACAGCTGACAGGTTAGACTCTCCCTGTCAATACTACACAGCTGACAGGTTAGACTCTCCCTGTCAATACTACACAGCTGACAGATTAGACTCTCCCTGTTAATACTACACAGCTGACAGGTTAGACTCTCCCTGTCAATACTACACAGCTGACAGGTTAGATTCTCCCTGTTAATACAACACAGCTGACAGGTTAGATTCTCCCTGTCAATACAACACAGCTGACAGGTTAGACTCTCCCTGTTAATACACGTGCTATAAAAAAGTTTGCTAATGTTTTAAAGACCACGCCGAAATATTCACTCTGACATTCTGGTTCTGCTTTGGATGTCGTCAAGCGGGATCTCCGATCGTAATCAGTCCTTCACTGACCAATCAGCATTCATTAGCAGAATGCTAGCGTGTTATGGGCAACAACGACTCAACCTGTAAGAAATCGAAAGGACATAAGTACTCGTTCATTCAACTTTCGACCTATAATCCACGTTGAACTTGCAGAAACTACAATCAAATCTGAGATTTCTCAACGACAATCAGGCGAAAGAGACACATTTAGCCGTCTAGCTCCATAGACTTCCATTCATTTTGCACTGGACTGCGATCACCCCCAGTGGAACTCTGGTGGAACTGCAACCACATTCGGTACAATGGGGCTGAATAGGGACTGGAACGGCTTTCCGTAGACCGACTTTGGTAGAACCTTCCTTCTACTTCTCTCCTTAGTAGCACAAAACCAAAACATGTCGAAGCGAACAACAGAAGCTCATCTGGGCAGACGAGGAGGTGGAGTTGCATGTTTGTCTGATGATGACCGGCACAGTCGACCGTGATAAGCCACAGCACAGCACCCACGGGAGCACTACCAATATCCTGAGCCTCGCAGCCCTTCAGCCGCTGCTTGAGAGCGAGAGGCAGCGGGCGGAGGAGGCTGAAGCAGACCCTCCTCTGACAGCTGCCACTCGCTCCACAGACGGTTAAAGAAAGACTTGCTCTCTCTCTTTCTCTCTCACTCTTTCTCTCTCTCTTTCTCTTCATCCGCAACGTTGTCGACCATATGAGTAGCCTACATATGGTCATCGAACTGTAACAACCTTATCCACATATGTAGTAGTATCTGTAGTACATGTAGTAGTATCAGTAGTAGTATATGTAGTATCTGTAGTAGTATCAGTAGTAATATCTGTAGTAGTATATGTAGTTAGTAAGTAAGTAAGTAAGTCGTCTCTTTGTAAACAGACTGATGATTTAAAGGTTGTCAGTTGTCTGCAGGGAGAGTATCTGTAGTAGTATATGTAGTATCTGTAATATCAGTAGTAGTATCAGTAGTAGTATATGTAGTAGTATTTGTAATAAGTCGTCTCTTTGTAAACAGACTGATGATTTAAAGGTTGATGTCAGCCGTCTGCAGGGAGAGTATCTGTAATATCTATACTAGTATCTGTAGTATATGTAGTAGTATCTGTAGTATCAGTAGTAGTATCTGTAGTAGTAGTAGTATCTGTAGTATCAGTAGTATATGTAGTAGTAGTATCTGTAGTATCAGTAGTAGTATCTGTAGTATATATAGTAGTATCTGTAGTATATGTAGTATCTGTAGTATATGTAGTAGTATCTGTAGTATATGTAGTATCTGTAGTAGTAGTAGTATCTGTAGTATCAGTAGTATATGTAGTAGTAGTATCTGTAGTATCAGTAGTAGTATATGTAGTATATATAGTAGTATCTGTAGTATCAGTAGTAGTATCTGTAGTAGTAGTAGTAGTATCTGTAGTATCAGTAGTATATGTAGTAGTAGTATCTGTAGTATCAGTAGTAGTATCTGTAGTATATATAGTAGTATCTGTAGTATATGTAGTAGTAGTAGTAGTATCTGTAGTATCAGTAGTAGTATATGTAGTAGTAGTATATGTAGTAGTATCTGTAGTAAGTCGTCTCGTCTCTTTGTAAACAGACTGATGATTTAAAGGTTGATGTCAGCCGTCTGCAGGGAGAGTATCTGTAATATCTATACTAGTATCTGTAGTATATGTAGTAGTATCTGTAGTATATGTAGTATATGTAGTAGTATCTGTAGTATCAGTAGTAGTATATGTAGTAGTAGTATATGTAGTAGTATCTGTAGTAGTATTTGTAATAAGTCGTCTCTTTGTAAACAGACTGATGATTTAAAGGTTGATGTCAGCCGTCTGCAGGGAGAGGCGAGGTCTCCACGCGCCAGGTTTCATATCACTCAAACGCCACGTAGACCGTAGGAATGGTTGCCACGGTTACGCTCTGGGAAGGCGATGGGGGAAGTACCTCGTTCATGGAGGAAACTGTCTCAAATAACAGCAAAAGATACCAGACATTCAGGCTTTACGTAACATTCACATAACGCTTATTTCTTTTACTGATTTCTGTTATTTCAACCCCAAAAAATCCAAAATGTTCACTGCAGTATAAACGGTGTCACATCCTTCCAGCTGCATAGTATCTGGAGTAGTATCTCTAGTAGTATCTGGAGTAGTATCTCTAGTAGTATCTGGAGTAGTATCTCTAGTAGTATCTGGAGTAGTATCTCTAGTAGTATCTGGAGTAGTATCTCTAGTAGTATCTGGAGTAGTATCTCTAGTAGTATCTGGAGTAGTATCTCTAGTAGTATCTCTAGTAGTATCTCTAGTAGTATCTGGAGTAGTATCTCTAGTAGTATATCTAGTAGTATCTGGAGTAGTATCTGTAGTAGTATCTCTAGTAGTATCTCTAGTAGTATCTCGAGTAGTATCTCGAGTAGTATCTCTAGTAGTATCTGTAGTAGTATCTCTAGTAGTATCTGTAGTAGTATCTCTAGTAGTATCTCTAGTAGTATCTCTAGTAGTATCTCTAGTAGTATCTCTAGTAGTATCTGTAGTAGTATCTCTAGTAGTATCTGTAGTAGTATCTGGAGTAGTATCTCTAGTAGTATCTCTAGTAGTATCTGTAGCTGCATGTAACAGAAACATGTACAGGTACAACAAGAATTGAAGAAAATATCTTTGTTTTTAGAGCTGCAAAGATGACGTGATTAATTGTCAACTATCAAACTAAACGCCAACTATTTCGCTAATCTATTAATCGGTTTGAGTCATTTTTTTAAACAAAAAATAATTCTCTGATTCCAGCTTCTTAAATGTGAATATTTTCAAAATAAAAAAATGACAAAAAACTTTATAGATAAATAAGATTAAAACATTTTAACAATTTATTATTATTTTTTTTTTTAAATAAATAAGACTAGATTGTACAAATAAGCAGAAAAAAATGGCATTTCTTTCCTAAAAAGGAAACTTCTTTGTGGCCATTGTGGATGGTTTCTCTTCCCTCAGCTTTGCTCACATTGTGCACACATGTTCCTCTTATCTGTGGAACAAGCATTGACCCATTTCAACTTCACCCCTCAAAGAATCGGTTTTGAGAATCGATAAGAACCAGAATCGAAAGAAAGAAATATTAGTGGAATATTCTCTTTCATTATCCATGTCAACCGCTTAGTCGGAATATCGTCTTTTTCGGAATAAGGGCAAAAATCGGAATGTTACGTGGAGTTCGGCCAAATACCGAATCCAAAGGTTAAGATTCTGCCGAATACTGAGTCCTCCTCCCGTCCTCAGTCCATGAACTCAGTCAACACATTAATGAAGTCAGCAGGGACTGTCCTTCCTTTGCCGTACCTGAAGTTCCTGCATTCTGGCTGCTGTCTGTAGATTCCTTCATCACAACTGGTATTCTGCCAGATGTTTGATACCAGATGTTGTAACAGCGGTGATGTTGTGTATTGTTTAGGGTCCTCGCCACCACCAGACTAATCAGCATTGCAGATTGAACATGTAGCTGGACTTGAACGGCCTTCTTTTGACTGAAAGTGCTGCCAAACATCACTTTTTCTGCTCACCAGTTCCATTTCCACTTCCTCACAGCCTGCTGCATTGAACGCTCCACCTACGTAGACACCTTCCCGTATTCAACGGCGCCGTCATCACGTCGACCAGCGTAGCGTGCGGAGTGCAAGCGTAGGGTTCGGTTCAGGGGGAAAAAAATTCTAATGTTCAGCAGAAACCCAACCCGTCAAAAAGCCCAATATTCAGCCCAATCAGAAGCTGAATCCTGGATTCGGTGCGTCCCTGGTTATTAGTGCCCTGAGTCACTCAGTAAGTAAGACACTCACGGTCAGCAGAGGACACAGCCAACTGCCTCTGAATAAAGAAAGACAGGACGCTCCGTCAAACAGTCCGATTCTGCTCCCGGGACACAAAAAGGCCCCGTTTTTGGGGGGGTGGGAAGACAGGATTTTCTGCTAAAATTAGCATTTAAGTTATTCACTAAGCACCAGATTATTTCAATTAAATATAACTGAAAAACTGTTTGTTATTTCAAACTGGCCACTCGGCTGAAGTGACAGTTATTTGAGCAGACAGTTAGTTATTCCTTTACAGTATATTAAATAACTGAATATTTATAGTCTATAAAATGTAAAATAAAGACAGAAACAGGTCCAAGAGTTCAAGAATACATGTCTTCAGATGACCAACAGTTTGAAACCCAAAAGATGTTTAGTTCACGGTGCTATAAATACAGAAAATATTCACATCGGAGACATTTGAGCCATATTCAAACGTTTGTGTTGATGAAGTGTGTCGGCTGTGTTTTCAGGTGGAGGTGGAGGTTTACCGGAGAGACTCCAAGAAGCTGCCGGGCCTCGGCGACCCCGATATCGACTGGGAGGAGAGCGTCTACCTGAACCTCATCCTGCAGAAGGTCAACAACACCCAACACTACAGCTTTAACTAGGGTTGCTCGATTATGGCTCAAAAAAAAAATCATAATCACAATTATTTAGGTCAATATTGAAACGCGTGTGTGCCTTTGCAAATATTACGGATATAAAACGAGAAGCAGTGGCAGCAAAAACTGTCCTGTCCTGTTAGTAGTGTCCTGAGGAGTCAGACACTGTCCTGTGACTCCCATGACTGTCCCGGGACAGTCAGACACTGTCCTGTGACTCCCATGACTGTCTTGGGACAGTCAGACATTGTCCTGTGACTCCCAGACACTGTCCTGTGACTCCCATGACTGTCCCGGGACAGTCAAACACTGTCCTGTGACTCCCATGACTGTCCTGGGACAGTCAGACATTGTCCTGTGACTCCCAGACACTGTCCTGTGACTACCAGACACTGTCCTGTGACTCCCATGACTGTCTCGGGACAGTCAGACACTGTCCTGTACACTGTCCTGTGACTATCATGGGAGTCACAGGACAGTGTCTGGGAGTCACAGGACAGTGTCTGACTGTCCCAGGACAGTCATGGGAGTCACAGGACAGTGTGTGGGAGTCATAGGACAGTGTCTGACTGTCCCGGGACAGTCATGGGAGTCACAGGACAATGTGTGGGAGTCACAGGACAGTGTCTGACTGTCCCGGGACACTCCTCAGAACACTACTAACAGGACAGTTTTTACTGCCACTGCTGCTGGATAAAACTTGGTGATAAACATTGAATATTTTTGTATGCAGATGATGTGTTGTTATATCTCACATATACAGAATTCAACACCTTATTTGATAAATGTTATATATATTTACAGACTGAATTCTGGCTGTAAGTTAACTGTAGGTACGTGGGGACGGAAATACAACCATTTGTGTTTACGATACATTGTCACGGACAAAAAACTGGAATTTTAAATATCCATAACACATTCCCAGGTATTTGTGGAAGAAAAAAGTGACCATGTTATCATTATCTTTAGGCCAAACGGCTCGCAACGCAGAAACGTGTGTTAGGATTTTGGTGTGATTGTGAGAAATGTACTAATTAGGCCTTTTTCTGTCTTATTTGGGAAACTAGGATGAACACATACAGTGTGTTCACAGATAGATAACTACAGTATGTACTACTTTTTACTACACATTCTTAATTACTTTTTAGTGCGCTTTCGTTTAAATTTAAACCTTTGACAAAGCAGTGATAGAGAGGACAACATCAGATCAATAATGCAAATTCAATTTTCATATACAGCACATTATTATAAAGGAGTTATCTTGGGTAAAAAAAAATAGAAATGGCGACAACATGGCAGTCCAAAAATACTATGTTTTCTTGGCTACAAAAATATTTTACCTACAGTTTCTTATATAAGTGCATGACAGTGTAACATTAACGGGTAACTTTGGTAATTTTCAGCCTGGACCCTTTTTTCCCATACATTTGTGTGTAAGTGAACAACAATCTTTGAAGTTGGTCCAGTATTAAGCGAGAACGCTGTAACCGGCAGTCGTGAACCGAGCTGCAACGTAACCCTACAGGACAAATGTTCAGCTCAGTTAGCGTCCACTAAAAGTTCTGTTGTTGCCGCTGACAGACTCAGATTATTATTCTAAGTGTCTGACAACATTATGAAAGGATCCTACAGAGATAGACCTTTTAGTTAAAGAGTAAGATCCTTTTTAGTTTAACATGAAACAGCCCCGAAATCACCATCACCAAACTACACCAGACTCCATGTAAATAATCAGGACTTTTATCATCGTAAACACACTTCATTCAAAGTGGACAGAAACTAAATAAAACTATCAAAAGCCGTCTTGGTTCGTCTTTCCACTGTTCCAACAATCACCACTCTGGTTTGGTTGAAATAAATCCTTAATTCACCCATTTACATGTGGAGATATGCTGGCTCTATACACGCTAAAAGTCCTGATTATTTACATGGAGTCTGGTGTAGTTTGGTGATGGTGATTTTGGGGCTGTTTCATGTTAAACTAAAAGGATCTTCCTCTTTAACTAAAAGGTCTATCTCTGTAGGGATCCTTTCATAATGTTGTCAGACACTTAGAATAATAATCTGAGTCTGTCAGCGGCAACAACAGAACTTTTAGTGGACGCTGACTGATAGCTTGTTTCTCTTGCTTAATACTGGACCAATTTCAGAGATTGTTGTTTCCATCAGTCACTTAGACACAAAAACATGGGGGGGAAGGGTCCAGGTTGAAAAATACTGAAGTTACCCTTTAACAGACCTGACAACGATAGAATAAGTGTGCAGTCAGTGTTCATTATGCAAGTAGGGAATAAAGACAAAGCACAAAACAAGACAGAAAAGTAAGAAAATTATGGTATTTTAAAATGAAAGTGTGACATTTGATGCCCACAATAACTCCTATAACTATCTTGCAGTTGGACTACGTGGTAACGTGTGCAGTCTGCACGCGCTCAGACGCAGGAGACATCCACATCCACAAGAAGAAATGTCAGGTATGAAACGACTCTGTCGCCACATCAGAGCTGCTCCACAAGAAGCTCGACTCAGGTCTCTATCGGAGGTCATTGAAGCTGTAATCAGGGTGCGATGGGGACAAAATGTACCCGCCCCCCTCTAAGTGATCAATGCTACTTCACCAATAGACCTTATATGATATACCTAAAATATAAGTATTTTAAATCAGAATCCGCTTTATTGGCCAGGTTTGCACAAACAAACAAGGAATTTGACTCCGGTTAATCTTTGTTAAAAAAGTACAACACTCACTTAACATATAAAGAATAAAAATGCGGTTAAGTATGCAGTATAACAATACAATAGAATTTACAAAAAATATACTATAACAATTGAAGAGCGGGAAGGAATAGTGCAAAATTAGCATAGTCTGAGATTTAAGATTTAAATATAGTGCAAGGCAGTTCAGTGCAATGGTAATATATCAATAACAATATTGTAATTGTAAGATTGAAATATACATGAGGTAGATTGACTTTGTTCAGTGTAAGGGTGGGGGCTATTTTCAAACTTTTTATTATTTATCTATTTTAAACTAAGTACAGCACTGTAACGTGAACACATAGCGCCATAGAAAGATCAAATCCGAGCAGCAGTTGCTGGTTGTTTTTAGCCGCTACGGAGCTCCGGGACGCCGGCTATCAGCGGCAGTTGTTTAGCCGCCAACAGGTGACTGAGAGCACAGGCACCGTCAGATGACGGTGCTTTCAGGGGCCGTGGTAGTGGAGTGTAGCCAGAAAAAGTGAGCTTCATGCGGCGATGACTGTGTAGTTTAGGCACAAAAACGACAAGTTAAGTTATAGGCTAAAGATTGTGGTTTGGGTTAAAACAATCCTGAGGAACGGGCAGACGTTTCCTGGGTGAGTATTTTGTGAACTCTGTGTCGGTACGCGATCTGTGCTGCCTGCACGATCCGATACGCGCATAAATACGTAGTAGAAAAGGTGATATTTCCCTACAATATTTGTATCACGCCAGACGCGCGGGAAGTCATTTTCGGCAGGGGGCGGTGCAGACCACTCTACCTATGTCTCCCCCCTCCATGAAGTACAGCCGAGCTGTCGGTGCGCACTGCACAGCGAACTCAGAACAGCGAACAGCGAAGTATGTGACAAAATTCTAAAAAGATTTGCGCTCTGGAGTTCGGCTGATAAACTCTGCCATGAGACCCTGAATATTAGATCATCCAAAATGTGTTAGAGGACGTGAAGCAGTGCGGTACGTGAAGTCTACTCTGAGTGATAGTGCTACGGAGCCAGGTCTTCAGGCGGCGAAGAGCTGAGAAAGACCTTTCGGAGCCAGCAGCAGACACTGGTAAACAGAGGCGCAAGTGGATCAGCTGTTCCACCCCGGTGAAGAGATCAGCTGTTCCACCCTGGTGAAGAGATCAGCTGTTCCACCCGGTGAAAAGCCCTCTTGTTACTAAAATGATCCCTCTCTTCATCCCACACCCCAAACATGACATACAAAATGTCGTGGAACAGAAATAACAACCACAGATATTGATAAGCGATCATTTTATTGTCATCGCAGTTTGCTCCGATGGGTCCCTGTATCACGCATGCGTTGAAATACTTCGGCCAAGCAGCACAACTGGCGGCATATTTCTGTAGTACGTCCGTGTACTACACCTTGGCGACATTGTTATTTTTGTGACATGTAGTGTGGGGATGATATTTTTAAATGTAGTTGACGCTATGCATTACGAGGTGTTTACGTGGTTGCAATCCAAAATAATAAAGGAGTTGTTACACGTTACATGAACATACACCATTTTGGTTACACGTGGAATGAAGTCTGAGTCTTTTTCCGTTACTGAAAACCTTCCGTTTCCTCCAGACTCCCCTCTGCGATTCATTGCTATGGTACAGCACAGATTGTGCAGTGTCGTAAATCGTCATAAAACAGGATTATTATCTGCGCATGCGCGAATATCTTGTGAATGCCGGATCGTGCGGGCAGCACAGATCGCGTACCCACACCCCGCTCTCCGGCTTAAAAGCGCTGTGTTTGATGTTGACATCATGTTGTGCTTTTGCATTTTGAGATTATTTTCCATTACAATTTTGAAGTGCATATTTAACCTTGTGTTGACTTCAGGTCACATTGGCCCGTTTTTAAATTTTTGTTTTATATCAGAAAATATGGGACGTAGAAATAAGCGCTGAAAATGTGTAGAAGAAATATTAAAACAATTTAAAACGTTGGAAAAAGCAAAAACAAATTGTGAAAAAAGGCGTCACAAATGTCTTTTTTTCAAGGTTGAAACGAAGACAACACAAGGGTTAAGTATTTTGGCATATGGCCGAGTGGCTCTATAGCTGTGGTATTGAAAAGGGGATTTCATTCTTACAAGTTTAGTTTTGTTGTGCTTGATCGAAATACATCCCCCCCCCCTCTTCGAACCCTGGCTGTAATGATCTTCTTCATCCACTCGTCGGTCTGGGATGTTTTCGCAGGAAGTGTTTGCGTCTCCCAGCAAACACGCCATGGACAGCAAAGGAGAGGAGTCCAAGATGAGCTACCCCAACATCTTCTTCATGATCGACAACTTCGAGGAGGTAAACTGGCAATAAAGTCTGATGGCGTCCACTAATGGCGTTTTTCCATCTACAGCAGTGGTTCTCCAGCTTTTTTCAATAATGTTCCCCCTTTTGAACAGCGTTTTTAAGCCATGTAGCCTCTAACCAGCGAGAATAATTTGCTAGAATTAAAAAAGTCTGTATAAAGAGAAAGAATACAGCGATGTCAGCGATAGAGTTACTCAACAACAGCCTTGGACCTGGAGAACATTTAGATGATGATGGAAATAGGAGACAAAAACTTGGAAAAAGACGGTAGAAAGAAGGAAGTAAGACAAGAATAGGTCGACAATAGTAACAAAAACGCAGTAGAAAGTAGGAAGGCAACACTAGGGCGACAAGTGACAAAAAAAGTCAAATACGTGACAAACGCACAGAGAGAGGAAGTAGAGGAACAAAGCCTGACACTCGGTGTGTGAAATAAAACACATTACATTATCTTAACTCTATTATCTTAAGGCAGCTACACACCAGCTGATAATCGGCCGTCTGACAGTCTGGCGAGGTCGGTGACTCGAGTCTGGTCGGTGTGTCCCGTGCCGTCGGCCGTCCGAGGAGCCGTCGGCCTTCATTTGGGCCGACCCGACATGTTCAGTCGGAGACAGGGCAGTCGGAGACAGGACAGTCGGAGAGAGGGCAGTCGGAGACAGGGCAGTCGGAGACAGGGCAGTCGGAGAGAGGGCAGTCGGAGAGAGGGCAGTCGGAGAGAGGGCAGTCGGAGAGAGGGCAGTCGGAGACAGGGCAGTCAGAGAGAGGGCAGTCGGAGACAGGGCAGTCGGAGAGAGGGCAGTCGGAGAGAGGGCAGTCGGAGAGAGGGCAGTCGGAGAGAGGGCAGTCGGAGAGAGGGCAGTCGGAGACAGGGCAGTCGGAGAGAGGGCAGTCGGAGAGAGGGCAGTCGGAGAGAGGGCAGTCGGAGACAGGGCAGTCGGAGACAGGGCAGTCGGAGAGAGGGCAGTCGGAGACAGGGCAGTCGGAGAGAGGGCAGTCGGGACTCACCCGGAGATGAGCGTGACTAGAGTCTCTCAAAATCTGATGAAGATCTGTTGAACTGACCTTTGATGATCTGAAATGAAGACAGATTCAGCGACTGCACGGCCTATTTCTCTCTTAACATGTTCTCAGGAACACGTTACGGTGAACTATTTTAGGACAATATGAGATCGGATTCTGAATAAGTCGCCGGATCAAAAATCCGTAAGCAGCAGCCAGACCCAGGTGACGCGTTCGTCCAATCAGCTGCCGGTTTTCATTTTTTTGGGCGACAATACAGATTAGCGCCGCCTGCTGTTCTGGAGACGTATTGCGTCTTGTCTCTTCGGTTTGTTCTGAGGAACTTTTTGGACCGACTCGGAGAGACTGATCCCTCCAACTGCCTTTTCTGCCGACGGTCGGCCGTCTGGTTGGTCTGTAACGGCCTTAACAAATTAACCGCTTTTATTCTGAAGGCCTGAGGTCCTCTTATCGCTGCAGTCCACACAACTTTATCTTTAACCACATGCACACACTTTCACAAGTATTTTCCAGTTTAATTTAACTTTTGGTTGGGAAGAATTCTGAATGCCTGGCTTTTACTTGTAACTTGTAATTTCTACTCTGTGGTATTACTATTTTTGCTGAAGTAAAAGATCTGAATTCCTCTCACGCCACTGATATTTCCTGGACATTTAAACTTGTATATACGACATATCGCGCTAAAACCTGCTTAAAGCATCACTGCTTTAAGCATTTTAAATATTAGGGTGAGTGAAAACATCCCAAATAATTGCATTCTTTTATTACCTTAAAAGTAGTTGTGTGTGTATAAATGCTGAGAGAGGTTTTATTCTACTGTAATGAAGCCTTTTTTTCATTTAGCAGCTGATAGTGTCCAGAGATCCAGTCGATGCTGCCGGAGTAATGAAGTGTGACTTAATGCATTTTCTCTCCATTTAAAAACCAGTAACGCCTGCTTTTATAGGTCGACCGCAGAGAGAAACGCCAGAGCACACAGATTTGTCTCCTGGGAGGAAATCAATGAGCGTAATTTATTTGTTTTGGTGCTCAGGAGCGAGAAAGAACTGCTGACTGTGTTCTCAGCTGCACTGCTAACAGCTACCTCTCTTTGTGTGTCTCTGTTTCTAAAGCCAAAAGTCCTCACAAGCATAGAAAGATGAGGGATTTTGTATGGGGCGTGTTAGAATATATTTGTGAGAGTAAAGTAATAGGTTTTTAGAGTTCATGGTGCTGACCGTGTTGCCTCTGTGTCCCTGGGTTATGAGAGGCCATCTGGTTTCACAGTGATTAGACATTATAAAGGGGGAACGAGGCAACAATGGAGCAATGTCTTGCAAGCTCAGGATTTGTGACACTGTATGGAAATGACCTGGCTCTCATGAAACTCATTAAAGTTTGCAGGAGATTAAAACACAGGTGTTCAAAATCCAACAATAGCGACTTATCTCTTTTGAGCTGAAAATGGGAGAAGTCAAGGTCATGTTTTTATACAGTGTGTTACAAATCGTTATGACCCGACTGGAGCCAGAAGATCTGGACCGTATCTAGTTGATGACAGCACCATCAGAGGATGGGATGGAATTGAATAAATAAGATAACTTAGGGGACCAGATGCTGGGGGAATCATTGACGGATTGATAGGTGAAAGATAGACCTGTATAGTATCTGTTCCGTATGCATACGGAAATTGTATTCTGTAATATCATTCACTTAAGCTTGTTATAATTTTAACTGGACGAGTCCTGAGTCTTATTTCTCTGATCTACCAGTAAACGAACACCATTCAGAGTGTAGTGACCAATTGGAGTCAGGTTAAGTCTGACCTTTTTAGGGCCAGACTGGTCATCGGTCACATTTTAGAATAAATTCCTTCAGGCGTCACGATTCTCCAAATCCACGATTCAATTTGACTTTGGATTTTAAACATTTCTTGTTTTCAGCGTTGAAGCATCTAGTAGAGGAACAAAGCCTGACACTCTGTGTGTGAAATAAAACACATTACATTATCTTAACTTCATTATCGAACACTTTTACCGCCTTTTATTCTGAAGGCCTGAGGTCCTCTTATCGCTGGCAGAAGGGTACTTCACAACTGAGTTTTACAAGGTGCAATTGAATGCATCATGGAGTCCCGTCACAGTCAGGCCCCAAGGAAGTGAGCCAGGCTTTGAAGCCAAAAATTTAACATAGCGGCTAAACGGTGGAACTACGCCTAAAAAGAAATGTTCCCACCGACTTACATGAAGAAAGAGAAGTTTGTAAATCAGTGGATCAATTTTTTTGGATACATAATGGCTCGTTTCACTGTCAGCTACCAGCCGCCAAACTATCGTTACCCTGTGTCTTTAGCTGCATGCTACCAGCCACTAAGCTACTGTTACCCTGTGTCTTTAGCTCCATGCTACCAGCCGCCAAGCATGCTACCAGCCGATAAGCTAATGTTACCCTGAGTCTTTAGCTGCATGCTACTAGCTGATAAGGTAATGTTCCCTGTGTCTTTAGCTGCATGTCACCAGCCGATAAGCTAATGTTACCCTGTGTCTTTAGCTGCATGCTACTAGCTGATAAGCTAACGTTACCCTGTGTCTTTAGCTGCATGCTACCAGCCACTAAGCTACCGTTACCCTGTGTCTTTAGCTGCATGCTACTAGCTGCATGCTACTAGTTGATAAGCTAACGTTACCCTGTGTCTTTAGCTGCATGCTACCAGTTGCTAAGCTACCGTTACCATGAGTCTTTAGCTGCATGCTACTAGCTGCTAAGCTAACGTTACCCTGTGTCTTTAGCTGCATGCTACCAGCCGCAGAGCTAACGTTACCCTGTGTCTTTAGCTGCATGCTACTAGCTGAAAAGCTAACGTTACCCTGTGTCTTTAGCTGCATGCTACCAGCCGGTAAGCTAATGTTACCCTGTGTCTTTAGCTGCATGCTACGTGGTTCCTTTTGTTGTTGTTTTTTCTTTGGACTCGCGCCAATAGGTGGAGTGGGAGAGAGATTTTTTGATTTAAAATTGAAACCGGGACACCCCTAGGATTTTGGCACTCCCAAAGATTGTGTTTCTGAGAACTTTGAGGCTGTTGGGTGAAAGAATGAATGCAGATCTTTGCAGGTAAAGTAAAATAATCTTGTTGTGTAATTGTGTGTGTGTAGGTGTTCAGTGACATGACGGTGGGCGAGGGGGAGATGGTGTGTGTGGAGCTGGTGGCGAGCGACAAGAGCAACACCTTCCAGGGCGTCATCTTCCAGGGCTCGATCCGCTACGAGGCGCTGAAGAAGGTCTACGACAACCGGGTGAGATGCTGCCGGGAGATAAATGCTAACGCCGGCATGCTAACGTGCTCACAATGACACAATGGTTTACCGCGTTAGCCATAAAATGAACCTGGTAAAACTTTACCAACTTTATTAGACAGGCACGTAGCGTCTCTCCCGTGCCTCCTCGAGGAAGGGAGGCAAGTGGAGGAGTCGGGGATGAAATTTAAGGGTTATAGAACGTACCCAGAGAGTACAGACGAGCATAAGGAAACAGGGAATGAATGAACACAATAAAACAGGAACAACTACAACTGAAAGCCACAACCATGACACATTACATTTTTTTAAATTCTGTGTTTTTCAGTATGTACAAAATACGATTATCATAGAAACTTGTTTTATACAGATTATATCGACAACAACAATTACATGATCATCCATATCAGCAATGTTAATATCGGTATCCTATCGGCTAACATTTTCATATCGGTGCATCCCTACTATTTTTTGTTTCCTTTTTTAAAAATCATTTTCACTGCTGCTTAGTGTAACTAATGTAACAGTGGCTACAGTCAGACTGCAGCCAAAAGTGGCCCAAATCTGATTTTTTTTTTTGGGTCCAGTGACCAGGTCAGACTTCTTCAGAAGTAGTGTGATCACTCAAATCTTGCCCAGATCTGATTTTTTTTTTCTAATCAGATCTAGACCACTTCCATATGTGGTCCTGAATCAGACCCAGATCTAAATGCTTTCAATGCGGCCGCAGTGTGAACAACCGAGGCGGATTTGATGCGACTTTTACGTCAGTCTACATCGACATTTATCACAATTAGCCCTAGACACAGACAGTAACATTAAAAACTTGACTAGGCCTACAACAAGGAGAACAGTGATGGAGCAAGTCACTGGAGGGAGAGGGAGGTGTTAGACCTAATTAGTGTACGGGGAGATACTTCAATTCAATCAAAACTAGAAGGATCATACCGTAACCGCTCCGTTTTTGACAAAATAACAAACGAAATGGAAGAATGGGGACACAGGAGAACGTGGCTGCAGTGTCAAAGGAAGGTGAGGAGCCTTAAAGCTAAATGTTTAACTAAAAGCCAAAATGCTTCCTTCCTCCATAACCTCCCTAACTTTAGTGCAACAGCGTGCTGCGTGTGATGTCATTGTCATTGTTGTTTTGAGCATGCGGGTCAGTTCGAAACCGCAAACTGTTCACACTGGAATCAGATCTAGGCCACGTTTTAAAAAGGTCATGTGAACAGTGGCTGGCGTCTCTCTTAGAGATAGGGTGAGAAGCTCAGTCATCCGTGAGGAGCTCAGAGTAGAGCCGCTGCTCCTTTGCGTTGAAATGAGCCAGTTGAGGTGGTTCGGGCATCTGGTAAGGATGCCCCCTGGACCACCTCCCTAGGGAGGTGGTCCAGGCACGTCCAGCTGGGAGGAGGCCTCGGGGAAGACCCAGGACTAGGTGGAGGGACGTCCAGCTGGGAGGAGGCCTCGGGGAAGACCCAGGACTAGGTGGAGGGACGTCCAGCTGGGAGGAGGCCTCGGGGAAGACCCAGGACTAGGTGGAGGGACGTCCAGCTGGGAGGAGGCCTCGGGGAAGACCCAGGACTAGGTGGAGGGACGTCCAGCTGGGAGGAGGCCTCGGGGAAGACCCAGGACTAGGTGGAGGGACGTCCAGCTGGGAGGAGACCTCGGGGAAGACCCAGGACAAGGTGGAGGGACGTCCAGCTGGGAGGAGGCCTCGGGGAAGACCCAGGACTAGGTGGAGGGAAGTCCAGCTGGGAGGAGGCCTCGGGGAAGACCCAGGACAAGGTGGAGGGACGTCCAGCTGGGAGGAGGTCTCGGGGAAGACCCAGGACTAGGTGGAGGGACGTCCAGCTGGGAGGAGGCCTCGGGGAAGACCCAGGACTAGGTGGAGGGATTATATCTCTAACCTGGCCTGGGAACGCCTCGGGATCCCCCAGTCGGAGCTGGTTAATGTGGCTCGGGAAAGGGAAGTTTGGGGTCCCCTGCTGGAGCTGCTACCCCCGCGACCCGATACCGGATAAGCGGACGAAGATGGATGGATGGATGGATGTGAACAGCCAAACAAAGAATCAGATCTGAGCAAAAAATCAGAATTGAGCATTAAGACTTGCGGTGTGAAGGTGACCTTAGGGGCCATCCACGCGGAGACGCTTTTTGATGCAAACGCACGTTTTGCATCGTTTGGGCCGATCATCCACACGAATCCTGTAAACGTACTACCTGAAAATGCACTTGCGACCTCTAACGTTATATAGCTAACGATAAACATCGCTGAAGTAACTGACGCTCCAGCAGGGACCTAACGTTAACGTTAGCTGTTTATAAAGTGGAAGTAGACAACTTATCAACTAGCTAGCTAATCTGTCAGCTCATCAACTCCTTGAACGGATTATAGTAACTCTTAGCACGGCTTATTGTAGAAAGGCTACCGCAAGAAAAACGTGGAGATTATCAAAAAGAGATTGGATCATTGATGTTTATTTGACTGCCGATGTTAGCTAGCAGCGTTAACGTTAGCTCTGCCAGCTAGCGCGCTACAATCATGTCCGATGGCAGACAGAACTGCAAAATAAAAAGCAATCCGACAGCACATTATACGATGTAAACGGCCTTTATGAAATGAGCAGTGGTGAAAGTTATTACAGTCTAGCACGTTATGATCGGGAGTGACTGACGACTAGGCTCTTCTTTTCCATTTTTTGTGAATTTCTGTAGCAGAAACAGCGCCGCCTACAGGCCTGGAATATGAATTAGTGTGTTGAGTCTTTTAGAAATGGATCCGTTTCTTGCAGAAAGTTGTACTTTGTATTAAGCCATGTGTGAATGAACTAAACTCTTAAAGTGTGTGTGCTGCAGGTGAGCGTTGCTGCTAAGATGGCCCAGCGGATGTCTTTCGGCTTCTACAAATACAAAAACATGGAGTTTGTGAGGATGAAGGGTCCGCAGGGCAAAGGTCACGCTGAGATGGCCGTCAGCAGGGTGCCGACAGGAGACACGTCGCCCTGCGGCACCGAGGAGGACCAGGAGTCCCCCGTGCACGAGAGGGTGAGGAAAACAAACACACACACACACACACACACACACAGAGCCAGTGGTGGAATGTAACTAAGTACATGTACTCCAGTACTGTACATCAGTCCAAATGTTGAGGTACTTGTACTTTACTTCAGTCTTTTCTTTTCATGTCACTTTCTACTTCAACTCCGCTACATTACAGAGAGAGATATTATACTTTTTACTCCACTACATTCATCTGTTACAGCTTTAGTTACTAGTTACTTTAGTTACTCCGCTACATTCATCTGTTCCAGCTTTAGTTACTAGTTACTTTAGTTACTCCACTACATTCATCTGTTCCAGCTTTAGTTACTAGTTACTTTAGTTACTCCGCTACATTCATCTGTTCCAGCTTTAGTTACTAGTTACTTTAGTTACTCCACTACATTCATCTGTTCCAGCTTTAGTTACTAGTTACTTTAGTTACTCCGCTCCATTCATCTGTTCCAGCTTTAGTTACTAGTTACTTTAGTTACTCCGCTCCATTCATCTGTTCCAGCTTTAGTTACTAGTTACTTTAGTTACTCCGCTCCATTCATCTGTTACAGCTTTAGTTACTAGTTACTTTAGTTACTCCGCTACATTCATCTGTTACAGCTTTAGTTACTAGTTACTTTAGTTACTCCGCTACATTCATCTGTTACAGCTTTAGTTACTAGTTACTTTAGTTACTCCGCTCCATTCATCTGTTACAGCTTTAGTTACTAGTTACTTTAGTTACTCCGCTCCATTCATCTGTTACAGCTTTAGTTACTAGTTACTTTAGTTACTCCACTACATTCATCTGTTCCAGCTTTAGTTACTAGTTACTTTAGTTACTCCACTACATTCATCTGTTCCAGCTTTAGTTACTAGTTACTTTAGTTACTCCACTACATTCATCTGTTCCAGCTTTAGTTACTAGTTACTTTAGTTACTCCGCTACATTCATCTGTTACAGCTTTAGTTACTAGTTACTTTAGTTACTCCGCTACATTCATCTGTTACAGCTTTAGTTACTAGTTACATTAGTTACTCCACTACAGCTTTAGTTACTAGTTACTTTAGTTACTCCACTACATTCATCTGTTCCAGCTTTAGTTACTAGTTACTTTACACATTCAGATTACTGCTCACAGAACACATGTAGGTTATAACATCTGATGTTTGATTCTAAAGTCAACTAGACAACAATATAACGGCTACAAGTCACGCTGAGATGATCAGACCATCACACACAACTGGTTGGAGAGACACAGAGAAGGAAAGAGAGAAAGAGACAGAAAGGAGAGAAAGACACAGGAAGACAGAAGGAAAGACTAAAAGAAGGAAAGTGACAAAAGGAAAGAAAGGAGAGAGACAGAGACAAAGGACAGAGAGAGAGAGAGAGAGAGAGAGAGAGGTAGAGAGAGAGAGAAAAACAGAAGGAAAGAGAAAGAAAGAAAGAAGATAAGTTGATTGACTGTTTGGATAGTTTCCTCTTTCTAAAACGTGAGGATTCTTCTTAACTTTTAACACTTTAACTACATTTTCCTGATGAGACTTACAGACTTTTACTGCAGTAACATTCTCACTGCAGGACTTTAACTTGTACCAGAGTATTGTAACAGTCTGGTATTAGTACTTCTACTGCAGTAAAGGATCTGAATACTTCTTCCAGCGCTGCATACTGTGGTGGAAAGTAACCTTTAGATCTCCAAACTTCCCGTTCGTCGGCTTCACTTCCTTGTTTGTCTGCGGCCAGTCAAGAAAAACCAGAAATCTTCAGCTTGGCAGCTCCAACGAGCTCCGTACACAGACGTGTAATCAGGTCGTGATCAATAATTAATGCCATTTGGATGGATTATGCATCATTCAGCAGTCTGTCCTCCAGATGTGTGCCACAGTCGGAGTCCATTCCCAGGAGTCACGATGAAATTACACGTTGATTTATTTATATTCTCACACAGAAAACAAAAGCTTCATATTTACCAGAACGCAGAAATCTGCTGACGGGGATTTCATCTTGTTATTGATAAAAGAATATGAATAAATTAAAAGGAAAAGCACTGCATTTAAAAACCTACTTAAAGGGTAATTTCGGTGTAACCCTACAGGACAGATGTTCAGCATCTGTTAGCGTCCACTAAAAGTTCTGTTGTTGCCGCTGACAGACTCAGATTATTATTCTAAGTGTCTGACAACATTATGAAAGGATCCCTACAGAGATAGACCTTTTAGTTAAAGAGTAAGATCCTTTTAGTTTAACATGGAACAGCCCCGAAATCACCATCACCAAACTACACCAGACTCCATGTAAATAATCAGGACTTTTAGCGTGTATAGAGCCAGCATATCTCCACCAGACTCCATGTAAATAATCAGGACTTTTAGCGTGTATAGAGCCAGCATATTTCCACCAGACTCCATGTAAATAATCAGGACTTTTAGCGTGTATAGAGCCAGCATATCTCCACCAGACTCCATGTAAATAATCAGGACTTTTAGCGTGTATAGAGCCAGCATATTTCCACCAGACTCCATGTAAATAATCAGGACTTTTAGCATGTATAGAGCCAGCTTATCTCCACCAGACTCCATGTAAATAATCAGTACTTTTAGCGTGTATAGAGCCAGCATATTTCCACCAGACTCCATGTAAATAATCAGGACTTTTAGCGTGTATAGAGCCAGCATATTTCCACCAGACTCCATGTAAATAATCAGGACTTTTAGCGTGTATAGAGCAAGCATATTTCCACCAGACTCCATGTAAATAATCAGGACTTTTAGCGTGTATAGAGCCAGCATATTTCCACATGTAAATGGGTGAATTAAGGGTTTATTTCAACCAAACCAGAGTGGTGATTGTTGGAACAGTGGAAAGATGAACCAAGACGGCTTTTGATAGTTTTTTTTTTTTAAGTTTCTGTGTACTTTGACGATGATAAAAATCCTGATTATTTACATGGAGTCTGGTGTAGTTTGGTGATGGTGATTTTGGGGCTGTTTCATGTTAAACTAAAAGGATCTTACTCTTTAACTAAAAGGTCTATCTCTGTAGGGATCCTTTCATAATGTTGTCAGACACTTAGAATAATAATCTGAGTCTGTCAGCGGCAACAACAGAACTTTAAGTGGACGCTGACTGACTGTTTAACGTTACATTGCAGCTTGTTTCTTGCTTAACACTGGACCAATGTCAAAGATAGTTGTTCCCATCAGTCACTTAGACACAAAAACATGGAGAAAAATAGCGTCCAGGTTGAGAAATACCAAAGTAACCTAAGCTCCAAGTCTTCCTCCAGGTGACGTCCTTCAGCACACCTCCGACCCCAGAGAGGAACCGTCCGTCCTTCTTCTCTCCGTCTCTGAGACGTAAAGTGCCCCGAAACCGAAACGCAGAGATGAAGAAGTCTCACTCGGCCAACGACAGCGAGGAGTTCTTCAGGGAGGAAGAAGACGAAGGTAGGAACTGGAACAAAAACTGGTCACACTGGTTCTTCCTGCAGGTGAAGTCCAACACTGGCGGGACTTTTACCTTTAAAGTCATTAAGTGATCTGCAGCTTTGTTACATGAAATGTTTGGTTTAATATGTAGACAGAAAGCAGAGACAACAACCCATGTTTGACCATTTACTTTGACGTTACTGCACAGAAAGAATGAATGCAGAAAAGTCATTTAATATGAGGAAAGACATGAAGTGACGGGTTAAATATGTCATGACATTAAAACCATGAATACAAAACAATAATATGATGTTTACTTTTAATAAAGAGATCTTTTAACATATTTAACACAAAAACAAGTTACAATATTGCAAAGGGTAGACGTGCTGAAACATGAAGTACACTAGACTAAAACATATTTACTCAATCATATTTATATTTAAAAACTCTCTGTCTCTCTTTGTCTCTCTCCCTCTCCGTCTTTCTTTCTTTCTTTCTCTCTCTCTCCATATATATATATATATATATATCCAGATTATCAAATTATTAATAATAATAAGTCTCTGTCTTTCTTTCTTTCTCTCTCTGTCTCTCTCGCTCTCTCTCTCTCTCGCTCTCTCTCTATATATATATATATATATATATATATATCCAGATTATGAAATTGTTATTAATATGTCTTTCTCTTTCTTTCTCTCTCTGTCTCTCTCTCGCTCGCTCTCTCCATATATATATATATATATATATATATATATATATATATATATATATATATATATATATATATATATATATATATATATATATCCAGATTATCAAATTGTTATTATTAATAATAATATGATGAACCTGTTTCAGATCTTCACACCGCCTCCAACCTGCGCTCACGCTCTCTGTCGGGGACCCAGCGCTCATTGGTCGGCTCCTGGCTCAAACTCAACCGGACCGAAGACTACTTCCTACTCTACTCCCACCTGACCTACGTTACCCTGCCGCTGCACCGCATCACCACAGGTCAGAGGTCAACACACACTGTTGTCATGTCTTTAAACCAATCACAGTCATCTTGGGCGGCGTTGAGCTCCAGACGTAGCGACGCTGGCTCTGCTAAATAGTCTCAGGAAGGAGCTGGTTCTGGTGGAACATTTGCACCCTGCTAAAGAAAGCTCCTCCTCCAATATTAAATGAAGTTAACTGGTGACACAATCCAGTAACGTGAGCTATTTAAATCAGCTGATACATGGTTCCACCTCATTGGCTCTTACCAGTGTATCTCCGTGTGTACTTGGTCCACAGCAATCCCACCAATCAGCCCCAAAACCTCCCAGTTAGAGAGGAAATGACCTCAACATATTCTTATTAAAGCTTAACAGTCATTCCCTGAAAGAACCGAGCAGGCCTGCCTTGCTGCTCCGTCCACATGTTCTTCTAAACTTGACATTTTCAGCGTGTAGCTTAGCTAGCTCGAAGTTTGTTGTTTTCTGAAGAGAACGGAGAGAGAGAGGAGAAGGTGAGGGACATCACGCAATGGACCTTCTTCACAGCAGACATGTTGACTTGTCATAGTAGGAAAAGCACAGCTGAGATTGATAACCTTAACGATGGCTCAGTTCCATCAAGTGTCCCAGGAAGCTATTTCAGTGAGTCAGCATGCTCAACACCAGGGCCTCTCCTAAGAGGAAGACAGCCGTCAGTAATGGGTTTGAATACACCTGTGCTTTACCTACTATGACATGTCAACATGTCTGCCGTGAAAAAGGTCTATTATCTTGGAAATGTACTTCCGTTGATCCAGACTACCTCACAGCTACTCACTCAGTCAGTCAGTCAGTTAGAGTTTGAGTTCATCAACCAGTGGCACTCTGACGTTTGTTTGTGTTGTTGTCAGACATCCTGGAGGTGAGGCAGAAGCCCATCCTGATGACATAGCAGAGCTGGACTCCCTCAGAGCATCACTACCAAGTGCCTCCTGCATCAGGCCACAGAGACCACAGCGGCAGCCCCGCGGTGTCCACGCTGGGGCCACAGCAACGACCAACCGGTGTCCACGCTGGGGCCCCAGCAACGACCAACCGGTGTCCACGCTGGGGCCCCAGCAACGACCACCCGGTGTCCACGCTGGGGCCCCAGCGACGTCCAACCGGTGTCCACGCTGGGGCCCCAGCGACGTCCAACCGGTGTCCACGCTGGGGCCACAGCAACGACCAACCGGTGTCCACGCTGGGGCCACAGCAACGACCAACCGGTGTCCACGCTGGGGCCACAGCAACGACCAACCGGTGTCCACGCTGGGGCCACAGCAACGACCACCTGGTGTCCACGCTGGGGCCCCAGCGACGTCCAACCGGTGTCCACGCTGGGGCCACAGCAACGACCAACCGGTGTCCACGCTGGGGCCACAGCGACGACCAACCGGTGTCCACGCTGGGGCCCCAGCGACGTCCAACCGGTGTCCACGCTGGGGCCACAGCGACGACCAACCGGTGTCCACGCTGGGGCCACAGCAACGACCAACCGGTGTCCACGCTGGGGCCACAGCAACGACCAACCGGTGTCCACGCTGGGGCCACAGCGACGTCCAACCGGTGTCCACGCTGAGGCCACAACGACCACCCGGTGTCCACGCTGGGGCCCCAGCGGCCACCCCCCTGGTGTCCACACTGAGCCACCAACAACCAAACATCTGCTTCCCCCCCACCCCCCTGAGACGAGTCAGAGGACACGACGACAAACAAACCAACCAGCCATTCAGGAAGTGCCTCTTCTTCTTCTTTTCAGTTCCTGCTGCGTCCGAGGTCGTCTATGCGGACACGTGACCTCAGCGTGAAAAGGTATTGGCTGAACTCTGACCAGGAAGTGAGGAATGTGTGTTTTCCTGTAAATATCCTGCTGCTTTACTCACTGAGACGCCTCGACTAAAGGTTCTGCTTTTAACCAAACGGTCTGTTTCTGTTCCACTCGCCGTGGCTTTTCCTTTTTGTTTATATATATCTCCACGACAACGGGAGGCCAGAGGGATTCTGGGAGTCTGAGTCATTTAAAGTGTTTTGTAGACGGCTTCGGTCCCATAACCAGCGGAGTCCAGTCATCTCTTCATCTTTATTACGACACGTTTACAACACAACTAGTTGCTTAATTAACACTCATGTTCATCGATTAATTGACAGATATTTCTCTCAATTGGTCTCTGAAAGCTAAAAAATATGAAAAACAACTAATGTTCATCCCGACTTTGACTTTATGTCGGTTATTCTGCCAGAAAAATGTCCCAAAAGTGCTGAAATAACGATAAGAAGCACACCTGAGAACCTGTAACCAGCAACTATTTGGTACTTTTACTTTGTTTATATATTCAGCAGCATAATTAATTTCTTTTTGCATAATTAACTAATTAATTGTCAAATGAGTGGAGGTGACGTTTTGAGTTCACAGCAACAAGTATGTTGAATGTGACAATTATAACTATTTAAATAAAATAAAAAGTACTTGCATTTAAAAAAAATTGTCAATTTATTGCGCTAAAATAATTCACAAAAATCTGAATAAAATTCGGACTTTACTCTTGAAATATTTTATTTAATATATCTTAAATATATTTGACTTAAAATAATACATAATAGATAAACATACAGTTTGTTAATTTACATATATAACTATTTCATGGAATAAAATTAAATAATTAACCCTTGTGTTGTCTTCCCGTCGACCAACTTTGGGATTTTCTGGGTCGAAATTTCAACATTTTGTTGTTCGTTTTCTACACTTTTCTCGACGTTTTTTGTAGATTTTATTCCAATTTATTCTAATTTTTTGTCACTTTTTTCCCCCAATTTTTTTTGTCACTTTTTTAACACGTTGTTGCACCTTCTGGCGATGTTTTGGATGGGTTGTTTTGGTCACTTTTTTCAGCATTTAAAAAAAAAATGAAAAAAAAGTGACATTTTTTAACTTTTTTCAACGTTCTTTTGTCATAGTTCTGATATAGAAAGTTTTGGTCAAACGGCTCAGATTTGACCCGAGGAGACAACAGGAGAGTTAAGGAAATAGACATCTAAAATGAGATAACTTTACTTAAAAGGATTACTCCTTGATCGCCCGTGTAACTAATGATTTCAGCCCTGAGCGTGTTATGTAATTATTTCTAATCAATCACTCAAAGTATCTTCGAGCTCATCAACAAACGGCCGCAGCGGCGTTCTTGTGCCGAGTGCAAATATTCAAACCATATCTATATTGTCCTCGGGCCATTTTCAAAACATTTTTATATCAGATATTTGGGTTTCTTTCAACCAAATTGTCCAAAAAATGAACGTAAAATAAATGATCATTCACCACTTTGATTGAATTTGGGTGTTTTATTAAATATTATAGCATTTGAAGAAAAAACTATTGATAGAAGAGCATTGAAAAAAGTGACAATTAATGTCTGAAAAAGCATCAAAAACATCAACAATTAAATAAATAAATAAAAAAACGCAGAAAAAAGTGACAAAAAATGTGAAAAAGTGATAAAAACATCGGGAAAATATGACAAAAATTGTAAAAAGTGTTAAATATAGATATTGTTTAACCCTGGTGGTGTCTTGCCGTTGACCAACATGCAACTTTTTGTTTTTCTGGGTTAAAATTAAAAAGAAATATATATATATATATTTCAATGTTTTGGTCGTGTTTTTTCCACACTTTTTCCCCAATGATTTTGAAGCTCAGGCTTCCAAAGATCAGTTATTATATTATTATAATTATTATTATTGTTATTATTATTATTAGTTAGGTAGTTATTTTCTTCAAATGCTATAACAATTGAATCAATCACCCAAATTCAATGAACGTAGTGAACTGATCATTTAATTTCCATGTGAAGAGCGTTGTAGGGAACCATCCGCGTTATGTTTTTGGACAATTTGGTTGAAGGAAACCCAAATTTGTGATATAGAAACATTTTGAAAATGGGTCAGATTTGACCCGAGGACACCAGGAGGGATAAGTGTGTTCGCTTCTGATTCAGTACATCCGCTGTTGATAAAAACTGTACACTGTAAGTAATAAAATCTGGAGGAAACGGATCATTTCCTGCAGAAAATGAACCAGAACCCAGTTAAATTTCTGTTAATTCTGTAGATTTACACTAAATCTTCTGAACCTTTAACCCTCGTGGTGACTTCAGGTCACACTGGCCCGTTTTTAAATTTTTGTTTTATATCAGAAAATATTGGACGTAGAAATAAGCGCTGGAAATGTGTAGAAGACATACTTAGAAATTTCAAACGTTGGAAAAAGAAAAAACAAATTGTGAAAAAAGGCGTCAAAAATGTCAGAAAAAAAGGTTTTCAAGGTTGAAACAAAGACAACACAAGGGTTAAACTGAACACACACACACACACACACACACACACACACACACACAGAGACACACACACACACAGAGACACACACACACACACACACAAGGTATTAACACAGTATATTAGTCCGTATTTCTACGGACTTTTCTAACAGTGTAGGCAACTTTTCACCACCAATATTTTAAAAAAGAATCACAAAAAACTGCACCTCACAAACTGGAAGTGACTTGAAAAACTCCAGCGAAGATGATTTCAAAAGGGAAACGTAGAGGAAGCGTCCTGATTGGCTCCAGATGGGTTTTCAGTTTGTTGATGAAAGGGAGCGTCCTGATTGGCTCCAGATGTTGACGTTCTTCTCCGTCTGTTCTCCTGAAGCCTTAAACCCGACTGTGTGTGTAACTTTTAAATGTTTCTTCTTTCACTTTGTGTTCATTTAAACAAACGTGTTAAACATTTTAAACGACCAGCTCAGGCTTCCAAAGATCAGTTATATTATTATAATTATTATTATTGTTGTTGTATCTACGGAGGCATCAGAGCATCGGAACAGAAACACCGAAATCAGTCAACATTATCGGAGCTGAAACTAAAAAAAACTTCCTTTATCCTCTTATTCCTTAGAGCTGAATATGGCCGCTGATTTCTCACTTTGATTATTTCAATTGACACACACACACACACACACACACACACACACACACACACACACACACACACACACACACACACACACACACACACACACACACACACACACAGAGAAACGCAGACACACACACGCAGAAAAAAACACACACTCTCTCTCACACACATTCACACACACAAAGACACACACACACACATGCAGCGACACACACTTTCAGAGAGACACAAACACACCCGCAAAGACACACACACTTGCAGAGAGACACACAGAGAGAGAGAGAGACACACACACACACACACACACACACACACACACACACACACACACACACACACACACACACACACACACACACACACACACACACACACACGCAGAGAGATACTCTAAATGAATTCAGTTCCTGTTAATAATTCTTAAAGATTCTGATCTCGTCAGTATTTGTAGATTTAAATCTCTTAAATACAAATGATTGTAATTCCATGTTTGAACCGAGGACAACCAGCTTTATTTATGATGAAATGTATTCTCTCAGCACACATTCCTGGACTTGATACCGAATGTCCTAACGTAGTCAGACGGAGGATTAGAAGCTGAGATCTCCATGTTGAAACGCTCTCTGATTCTGTTGAAGATTTTGGCGTCTCATGTCTCCGTGATTTAACGGAGAATCTGATCACGGGAACAGTTGTTGTTAAGTTATAGAGCTCAACGGTGAGATATCTCTCTCATATCTCTCTCATTACACGCTGATAGAACGAGTTTTAAACCAGCCAGCTACGAGATCAATCGGGACCTTAAAACATTTGATTTCGGCGCAAAAGAACATTTTGAAAACGGCAAAACAGGCCACATGGGGGTCATCCCTATGTTCCCCGGGTCCTATGTTCCCCGGGTGGGTTAGGGTTAGGTAACCCTAACCCACCCCTGACCTAATCTTTCCTCGTCTAGGCCTATTTGCATATGCACATCAAACAGCCTGTAGGCCTACATAGGCATATTTGCCATGGAATATGGCAGTAATGGTGGAAAAAGTAACAGATACACTCATACAAAGAGGGGAACATAGGACCCAGGGAACATAGGGACCCGGGGAACATAGGGACCCAGGGAACATGGGGACCCAGGGAACATAGGACCCAGGGAACATAGGGACCCAGGGAACATAGGGACCCGGGGAACATAGGGACCCAGGGAACATAGGGAACATGGGGAACATGGGGACCCGGGGAACATGGGGACCCGGGGAACATAGACACGCTCCTTCCAAAGGTACAGTACATGACTGTGTAGAAGCTCTTCCATGGTAACGGCGGGTTCCAACAATCAGAGACGTCGCTGTTGCACTTAGGATTGTGGGTAATGTAGTACTTCTCCATTTGGTCGCGAAAAAAAACACACCCAACAGGCTCACCCCAGAGGGTCAGAGTATCTGGGAGCTGCACCACTTTTAATTTGGGTATGACCTTTAGACCAGAAAGCATGGAGTTCAAGCCTTTCTTCAGCCACTTCTGTCTCCAACAGTCGAGAAGCCTTTAGACATGATGTCATCACATGATGTAATCCCATGATGTAATCACATGATGTAATCTGAAAACTGCTGCCCTGATTAAACACAATGCAGCTGATCTCAGCTGGTATTCTGTCTGAACGGACATTTCTAAGTGACCCCAAACTTTTGACCGGTAGTGTATAGCAATTGTAAGTCGCTTTGGATAAAAGCGTCAGCTAAATGACATGTAATGTAAAGAAAACAAACTTTCTTTTTTACTCCCGGAACCACACTGTTGAGCTCTATTATCCATACTTGATCAAACTGTTTTCTCTGTGTAATATTCCACAGGGCACTTCTCTCTCTCCAGTGTTATCGACTGTGTAGTTTTGGAGTTTGTCCAGCTGAATGTATCCACGCTGATCGATCGGCTTTGACCGAGGAACGTTGGATATGACGAGCAGAACGACCCTTGTGTTGTCTTCGGGTCAAATTTGACCCATTTTCTAAATGTCTCTATCAGAAATATGGGTTTCTGTTTGACTACCTAATTGTAATTACCCCAAAAAATAACACGGATGGATGATTCCATACAACGTGCTTCGCAAGTACGACGATAGATCGGATCTCTACTTTCAGTGAATTTGGGCTGTTTTGTGACTTTTTTTTAGCATTTCAAAAAAAATTGAAATGTTTTGAAAACAGTATCCCAACTGAACGTTGACATATACCCTTCTGTGATTATCCTTCCTTTAATATTAGTCTAAATAATTCAGAATTCCTGCTTTTTTATCTCAAATATTAGGTATAATTTCCTATAAATTAGGTTTATTGACCATGGATTCCAAAAATAAGTGTAAAACTAGTAATAAGTTGCTGTTATTGGTGTTCACACATGGTAGTGAAAAGAAGTGTAAAACGGCAACAACAAAAAAGTGCCAAAAACATGAAAAAAAGTGTCAAAAACATGAAAAAAGTGTCAAAAAAAGGGACAAAAATGTTAGAAAAAGTGTTGATTGTTGTTTTGGCGCCGGGAGGACGACCCTCGTGTTGTCCTCTGTCTCTTTCGCCTTCTTAAAGCACAAAGTAGAAATGATCCCCCACTTCTGTGTTACTTACATCTTCTAAGCCAACTTCCTTCCAAATAATGACCACCAGTGTAACACTCATTCATATTAAATTATACCTAATTTTCGATTAAAAACCACAGAAATTGTGAATAATTTTGACTAATAGTAGAGATCGGAGAAGCCTATGTTGATAGATAATCGCAGCCTGTTTGGTGTATGGAACCATCCAAGTTATTTTTGGGCAATTTGGTTGAAAGAGACCCAATATTTTTATAGCCTGGTTACCAGCTGTAACTGAGGGGGGGGGGAAAGCTTCATTTACAGCCCATTTCCAAAGGGGCGTCACCAACAGACGCCGCTCAAATGCCTCATTGGATAGTCCTTCAACCAATCAGAGCAACGATCTGGGTGACGTAGCAGCGACATCAACAGGTTGCTGGGCTTCGGTGGCCGTCATGTTGAATGTAAACAAGAAGCTGCTCGCCATCGCTGTGCTATCGTCATCGTGTAGAGCCCGCCTCAACGGTTGTGATTGGTGTAAAGCCTCAACGGTTGTGATTGGTCTAAAGCCCGCCCCAAACGGTTGCGATTGGTCTAAAGCCCGCCTCAACGGTTGCGATTGGTCTAAAGCCCTCCTCAACGGTTGCGATTGGTCTAAAGCCCTCCTCAACGGTTGCGATTGGTCTAAAGCCCTCCTCAACGGTTGCGATTGGTCTAAAGCCCTCCTCAACGGTTGCGATTGGTCTAAAGCCCTCCTCAACGGTTGCGATTGGTGTAAAGCCCTCCTCAACGGTTGCGATTGGTGTAAAGCCCTCCTCAACGGTTGCGATTGGTGTAAAGCCCTCCTCAACGGTTGCGATTGGTCTAAAGCCCTCCTCAACGGTTGCGATTGGTCTAAAGCCCTCCTCAACGGTTGCGATTGGTCTAAAGCCCTCCTCAACGGTTGCGATTGGTCTAAAGCCCTCCTCAACGGTTGCGATTGGTCTAAAGCCCTCCTCAACGGTTGCGATTGGTGTAAAGCCCTCCTCAACGGTTGTGATTGGTGCCTCGATTTGGAGACATTGGAAATGGGCTTGAATGGGCTCTTGGCCAGACGGACTTGCAGAGCTAATCTCAAATGTACCGTTAGTTGGTCACATATTCCTGACGTAGACATTTTGAAAACGGATCAAATTTGAACCTGAGAAGAACGTGAGGGTTAAAACCGTTTGTTGTTTTAACGCTCATCATGGCGTTTGTTACACAGACACAGTTACTGTGCATGTTGTCATCAGACTTTTGTTGCTTAGTTTCCAAAACTATGTACATTTTACTGTTTATTTATTGAAATACACATTATCAAAAAAATCTGACGTGTGTGTGATTTTTCTTTCATATTTCTACTTGACAGTTGAAGACATTTAAGTCCTCTTTACAGTCGCCGCACCGCGAGCAGCGGTGTGCGACAAAGGGGAAACAGGAAGCGTGAATGAGTTCGACTCTCCCTGCGGATTTCCACTGGATGCAGAGCGCCTGCGGACCGGCTGCGTGCTCCGCCGTCCGTCCGTCCGTCCGTCCGTCCGTCAATCCCCACCAGGTCTGGATTTGTTGCGGCACGGCTGCGGCCGTGACTGACAGCTGAAGTCACGAGGACCCACGAGATCTCGTGAATTCACGTAGAACAGAACCACAACACCAACACCAGTTAGTTTCCATCCAGAGGAGTAGAGGGGAACAGCTCTGAGCTGTTCTCAAGGTGTAGTGCAGGAGATATGATCCGCCGTGAGCACGCTGGATTTTACTTTGAAAATTAACTGGATTTTTATTTTGTTTCTGTGCTCAACTTCCTGTCCCGCACTATCTGCCGTGTGCCAAGTTACTGCGGAGCTTTCCAGCATCCGGCAAAAATAGAAGCTCTGGTATCTGCTCCGGAGGGCTGGGACCACCGGAGCAGATACTATTATATACTACTATATAGAGCTGAGACTATTATATACTACTATATATATAGAGCTGGGACTATTATATACTACTATATATATAGAGCTGGGACTATTATATACTACTATATATATATAGAGCTGGGACTATTATATACTACTATATATATATAGAGCTGGGACTATTATATACTACTATATATATATAGAGCTGGGACTATTATATACTACTATATATATAGAGCTGGGACTATTATATACTACTATATATAGAGCTGGGACTATTATATACTACTATATATATAGAGCTGGGACTATTATATACTACTATATATATATAGAGCTGAGACTATTATATACTACTATATATAGAGCTGGGACTATTATATACTACTATATATAGAGCTGGGACTATTATATACTACTATATAGAGCTGAGACTATTATATACACTACTATATTATACTACTATATAGAGCTGGGACTATTATATACTACTATATATAGAGCTGGGACTATTATATACTACTATATATAGAGCTGGGACTATTATATACTACTATATATAGAGCTGGGACTATTATATACTACTATATATAGAGCTGAGACTATTATATACTACTATATATAGAGCTGGGACTATTATATACTACTATATATAGAGCTGAGACTATTATATACTACTATATATAGAGCTGGGACTATTATATACTACTATATATAGAGCTGGGACTATTATATACTACTATATAGAGCTGAGACTATTATATACTACTATATAGAGCTGGGACTATTATATACTACTATATATAGAGCTGGGACTATTATATACTACTATATAGAGCTGAGACTATTATATACACTACTATATTATACTACTATATAGAGCTGGGACTATTATATACTACTATATATAGAGCTGGGACTATTATATACTACTATATATAGAGCTGGGACTATTATATACTACTATATAGAGCTGAGACTATTATATACACTACTATATTATACTACTATATAGAGCTGGGACTATTATATACACTACTATATTATACTACTATATAGAGCTGGGACTATTATATACACTACTATATTATACTACTATATAGAGCTGGGACTATTATATACTACTATATATAGAGCTGGGACTATTATATACTACTATATAGAGCTGGGACTATTATATACTACTATATAGAGCTGGGACTATTATATACTACTATATATAGAGCTGGGACTATTATATACTACTATATATAGAGCTGGGACTATTATATACTACTATATAGAGCTGAGACTATTATATACACTACTATATTATACTACTATATAGAGCTGGGACTATTATATACACTACTATATTATACTACTATATAGAGCTGGGACTATTATATACACTACTATATTATACTACTATATAGAGCTGGGACTATTATATACTACTATATATAGAGCTGGGACTATTATATACTACTATATATAGAGCTGGGACTATTATATACTACTATATAGAGCTGGGACTATTATATACTACTATATAGAGCTGGGACTATTATATACTACTATATATAGAGCTGGGACTATTATATACTACTATATAGAGCTGGGACTATTATATACTACTATATATAGAGCTGGGACTATTATATACTACTATATATAGAGCTGGGACTATTATATACTACTATATAGAGCTGGGACTATTATATACTACTATATATAGAGCTGGGACTATTATATACTACTATATATAGAGCTGGGACTATTATATACTACTATATAGAGCTGGGACTATTATATACTACTATATATAGAGCTGGGACTATTATATACTACTATATATAGAGCTGGGACTATTATATACTACTATATATAGAGCTGGGACTATTATATACTACTATATAGAGCTGAGACTATTATATACACTACTATATTATACTACTATATAGAGCTGGGACTATTATATACACTACTATATTATACTACTATATAGAGCTGGGACTATTATATACACTACTATATTATACTACTATATAGAGCTGGGACTATTATATACTACTATATATAGAGCTGGGACTATTATATACTACTATATAGAGCTGGGACTATTATATACTACTATATATAGAGCTGGGACTATTATATACTACTATATATAGAGCTGGGACTATTATATACTACTATATATAGAGCTGGGACTATTATATACTACTATATAGTGGAAATTGCCGGTCAGACTGCAGGGCTCTCTTGTAATCTTACCAGGTTAAGAGGAGCTCTTTTATGGCCAATGAAAGGCTTGATCCCACCAAGTCGCTCATCCAATCAAATTGAAGCATTGACGTCAATGCTGCTGCCAGTTCTGCCGTTGTTTTCTTCTTCTAGTCCGTAGAAAGAGCATCGTCGGTAGCCTTTGCTCATTAGCGCCACCTCTGTTCAGGAGAAGACTGCAACTAGTGTCACGACCACCAGCGCGGGTATAAACCAGACTGTATATAAGAATGGACCAGCAGGTCCCGTGTCTCTGGACGGAGACCAGTGAAGGACATTAGAAGCTCTTTTCCGGTGATGGCTGAGCGTTACTGAGCAGCCTCCAACTGAGCTTGAAGACGTAGATGTGACGTGAGCAACCTGTCTGAAAGTTGGAAGTCTTCTGGTAGCTGTGCCAAGAGAAATCTCAATCATTCCCAATCTAGCAGAGACGGAGAGCGTAGGTATATGTAAGGAGATAACATAGGCACAGGCTAATTACTGATCACTAACATGATAGTTAACATTAGGAATTACACTTAAACAGCTAATGGAAGTCCAAACTGCCTGAGAGCTTCTCCTGGACTATACGGTAATTCCTCTACTATGAGACAGTAAGTCTCGTGGTTATGACCCAATCGTTAGCCTATTTTTATAACAACGTCTGCTACGGAGCCATAACGTGAGCTACAAGGTAATGGAGCCTTTTATACATTGTCGTGTTTCTTTAGAAATAAACAACGGACGAATAGAGTCTTTAAACGCTTCAGATGTAAAGTTATTCTCTGTCAAAGTGACGTCAGAATGAATGGCAGTCAATGGGATGCTAACGGGAGCTGATGGCTTGGTAGCATCAGAATGAATGGCAGTCAATGGGATGCTAACGGGAGCTGATGGCTTGGTAGCATCAAAATGAATGGCAGTCAATGGGATGCTAACGGGAGCTGATGGCTTGGTAGCATCAGAATGGCGCCATAGGAGGTTCGCGGTCCGAGGAGAAGCTGACCCCCTTGGGTAGAAACAGTTACGACGCTCCCATGACGTCACACTGGCGTGCGACAGGTCGGACACGGCGAGTATATTGAACCTCTTACAGGCTTCTTTTCTAAAAAGGGGCTTTCACATCTAAAAGGTCCGAACAGAGGTTGATGTTTCTGCAGTTCAGCCGGTAGGTTTTGGTTTCACAAGCGCACTAAAGATCTCCACGTAACAAAACTACTTCCTGTTGTCACACACGTGAGCTGCATCTCCCGACAGTTTAACTGGTTGGTTTGTTAGCAAGTAAACAGCTGATTCTCTCACCCAAAGTTACACCCTTACTTGACTTTCTACTCCACTCCATTCATCTGTTACAGCTTTAGTTACTTTACACATTAAGATTACTGCACACAGAACACATGTAGGTTATAACATCATGTGTTCTTGTTTTACTATATTCGTGGGGTCCAAAAACTGGGGAGTCCAGTATACTTGTGGGGTCCAGACAGCCTTGTGGGGCCCAAAATGCTGGAGCCCACAAGGTTAAAGGTCTGTTTGAGGGTTAAGACTTGGTTGTAGGATTAGGGTTAGAATTAGGTTATGGTTAGGGTGAGGGTAAGGGTTAAGGTTAGGCATCTAGTGGTGATGGTTAAGGTTAGGGTAAGGGGCTAGGGAATGCATTATGTCAATGACAGGTCCCCACAAAGATAGTGAAAAGCCTGTGTATGTGTCCACTTTCTATAATGGGAGGATTGTTCTTTACTTTTAATACATTTCCTGATGAGACTTACACACTTTTACTGAAGTAACATTTTCACTGCAGGACTTTAACTTGTAACAGAGTATTTATACTGTCTGGTATTAATACTTTTACTGTAGTAAAGGATCCTTTTCATCTTTATGGAGCTGAAAGGCTAAATAAAAACACAGGAAATGATAAAGCAGCAGACTTTGTTGTAGGGTTCCTTTTATTCCTCGATAACGTCTTTACAAATGTTGTCAGACGATGACAGCGTGCCTCGTTTCGAAGGCCGAGCCGAAAGGCCACACAAAGGACACTTGGAAAAAAAAATAACAACAGAGTCCATGTTTACAGAAATTAAAAAGAACGCGTCTGACTCACTCTTCCCTTCTCTTCGGGGGGGGGGGGGCATTCACACGAGGTTCAATCAGTGAAAGAGTACAAATCCTGCCGACACAATAAATAGTTTCCAGAGCAGACGCACACTAAATCCGACACGTTCATTAAAAGAAATTAACGGTTACTGCGAGGAATTAATTTGTAAAACCAAATCGACTGGACTTTTTTTTTTTTTTTTAATCATCTGGGAGGTTATTTTCCGTCCCAAAAAAAGAAAACTCAGTGGTAAAGATCGTACGGTAATAATTTGTCAGGAGTCACACTGTCAGCCACTCAACGACCAAATTAAAACGCCCGACTGATCAGATCGTGGTTGTTTCTGCTAACAGCAGCGGTGGCGGACCGGGAGGAATGTAGACGACCTGCTTCTGATGCTTGATTCAAAGTCTAAATATTTCACAGTATGACGACCAATGTATTGTGGGAGAGAAAGGTGGTTTACAAGGACGACTTTAGGTACGGTGTGTGTGACTGTGTGTGCGTGACTGTGTGTGTGTGTGTGTGTGTGTGTGTGCGCACAGTGTCTGTCTTTGTGTCTGTCTGTGTCTGTGTGTGTGTGTGTGTGTGTGTGTGTGTGTGTGTGTGTGTGTGTGTGTGCGTTAGGGCTGCACAATATTATCAATATCATTAACGCAATATCAACCGGCGTAATGAACACATCGAGGTAAACACTGACTTTCTGTGTTGGTTGAACTTAAATATCAGCAGAAAACTGCACTTTAAAATGTAACTGTTCTTTTTTAGTGCTGCCTTTTATGTTCAAATCAATGTTCAATTTGTTGAATAAAAGAAAGTTGGAAATGATTTCCTTTCATTTGTTTTCAATCCAACGAGCAGTTTGTTGTATTTCAGCAGAATACTGAGATCACTTTAACATCTGATTATTTATCGCGAGTTATATCGTTATCGGGACATCAGGATCAACGATCCAATGGCAAAATATCGATACATATAATCTGTAAGGTGCCTTTTTATTTTAGATTCCCACTTCATATTTAATCTTATTAGAAAGAGTAGTTTGTTTTTCATCTAAATGTCTGGAAGAGCTCAGTAATAAAAATTTCTTTTTGTTAAATGATATCGTCTCATAGCGGTCACATGACCCTGAATTTAATCAAATCAAAATCATATGGCAGAGTTTAAGGTGTATTGTTGTCCAAAAAATAAAGCTTGTGATTGACATCCCTAATATTTTCCTCATATCGTGCAGCCCGTGTGTGCGTGTGTGTTTGCGTCTGCGTGTTTGCGTGTGTGTCTGTGTGTATGCGTCTGCGTGTTTACGTCTGCGTGTTTACGTCTGCGTGTTTACGTCTGTGTGTGTCTGTGTGTTTGCGTCTGCGTGTTTACGTCTGCGTGTTTACGTCTGCGTGTTTACGTCTGCGTGTTTACGTCTGCGTGTTTACGTCTGTGTGTGTTTGTGTGTTTGCGTCTGCGTGTTTACGTCTGTGTGTTTACGTCTGTGTGTTTACGTCTGCATGTCTGCGTTTGTGTCTGTGTATGCGTCTGCATGTGTGTGTATATGCGTCTGCATGTGTGTGTATATATATGTCTGCGTGTCTGCATGTCTGCATGTGTGTGTGTATATATGTCTGCGTCTGCATGTCTGCATGTGTGTGTGTATATATATGTCTGCGTGTCTGTGTCTGCATGTCTG
>CM042331.1:30992194-31004694 GCA_023566125.1 Zingel zingel | reverse complement strand
GATGGAATATGAGGGATATTTATGCAATTTTATGCGATGAAATTGTGGGAACTTTTTAAAACGGCGGTTCCATCGTGGCTTCATCGCGGGGTCTGCAGCTTTTTGATGACGTTCACGTCACGTAATGACGTCACTTCATAACGTCACAACGTCCCTTCACTTCACGTCCCTTCATAACGTCCCTTCACTTCACGTCCCTTCACTTCACGTCCCTTCATAACGTCACGTCCCTTCATAACGTCCCTTCATAACGTCCCTTCATAACGTCACTTCATAACGTCACTTCACAACGTCACTTCACAACGTCACTTCACAACGTCACTTCACAACGTCACTTCACAACGTCACTTCACAACGTCACTTCACAACGTCACTTCACAACGTCACTTCACAACGTCACTTCACAACGTCACTTCACAACGTCCCTTCACAACGTCCCTTCACAACGTCACTTCACAACGTCACTTCACAACGTCACTTCACAACGTCACTTCACAACGTCACTTCACAACGTCACTTCACAACGTCACTTCATAACGTCCCTTCACAACGTCCCTTCACAACGTCCCTTCACAACGTCCCTTCACAACGTCCCTTCACAACGTCCCTTCACAACGTCCCTTCACAACGTCCCTTCACAACGTCACTTCATAACGTCACTTCATAACGTCACGTCCCTTCACAACGTCCCTTCACAACGTCCCTTCACAACGTCCCTTCACAACGTCCCTTCACAACGTCACGTCACAACGCCACGTCACTTCACAACGTCACGTCACTTCATAACGTCACTTCATAACGTCACTTCATAACGTCACTTCATAACGTCACTTCATAACGTCACTTCATAACGTCACTTCATAACGTCACTTCATAACGTCACTTCATAACGTCCCTTCATAACGTCCCTTCACAACGTCCCTTCACAACGTCCCTTCACAACGTCCCTTCACAACGTCCCTTCACAACGTCCCTTCATAACGTCACTTCATAACGTCACTTCATAACGTCACTTCATAACGTCACTTCATAACACAACGTCACGTCACAACGTCACGTCACAACGTCACGTCACAACGTCACGTCACTTCACAACGTCACGTCACTTCATAACGTCACTTCATAACGTCACTTCATAACGTCACTTCATAACGTCACTTCATAACGTCACTTCATAACGTCACGTCCCTTCACAACGTCCCTTCACAACGTCCCTTCACAACGTCCCTTCACAACGTCCCTTCACAACGTCCCTTCACAACGTCCCTTCACAACGTCACGTCACAACGTCACGTCACTTCACAACGTCACGTCACAACGTCACGTCCCTTCACAACGTCCCTTCACAACGTCCCTTCACAACGTCCCTTCACAACGTCCCTTCACAACGTCCCTTCACAACGTCACGTCACTTCACAACGTCACGTCACAACGTCACGTCACTTCACAACGTCACGTCACAACGTCACGTCCCTTCACAACGTCCCTTCACAACGTCCCTTCACAACGTCCCTTCACAACGTCCCTTCACAACGTCCCTTCACAACGTCCCTTCACAACGTCCCTTCACAACGTCCCTTCACAACGTTCCCATGGCAGCAGGGCAAACGGCTGCTCTTGTGTGAAGTAAACGCAACATTTTTCTACTTTCTGCTGAGATATATGTGACTTTTTTTGCACCGAAAATGCGAGGATTATGAAATCATGCAAGCCCGTATATTTTGCGCGGAAATCGGCAATTTATGTGGCGAAAATGTGGCGTATTTGAAAATTATACGCCGCCAAGACCCCCCCCCCCCTCCCGCATAAATATGCAGACTTTGGCAGATTATGCGTTGAATTATGTGATCACATGATCACGTTTTTCTGGAGGGACTGAAAAAGTCAAAATGTTAAAAGCATCAAGCACCAAATCAATTCTTGATTGGCCGACAGCACGTTCAAATCAAATGATTATGATACGATGACGCTCCAACGGGGAACTGGGGCGTTATATTTATATTTAAATCCCTGAAAGAAAAGGACATCCTTTGTTCCTTGTAGATTATTCCGAGGCTAAATGTTAAAATCATTTACTTATTGAAGCTGCGTGAAAATCCACAAGTTGTTTAAGATATTATACAAATATACACACCGTACTTAAAATAAAAGTACTATTTCTTTCCATTATTTGTTTATTGGGGCCATGAGATGATTTAAAAACATAAAATCCTGTTAATTTCTTTCAGATTTCTCTAATACTTTCCGTTTTCTTGCAACATAGTGGCCACTTTTTCCTCTTTAAGTCTGAAAATGTCCCATTTTAAACTAGTTGAGAAAAAGAAACCACTTAGGTTGGAGTGACTCAAAGATAAGTAAGCTTTAAGGAGAGATTGGTGCGTTTTTAACATCATGAATAATGTTTAAATAATGAATACTTATGAAGACGTACTTCTTTGAGTAGAAGGCGTTGTCCTCTTTCACTTCTTTGACCTCCGGTTTGGGCGGCTCCTCCGTCTCTTCGTCTCCGTTCACGTCTACACAAAGACGAGGAACATTTAGTTTAGTAGATTGATAAGATTATCAGACATGACCTTAACTGTCTGGACTCCAAAATCTGAAACGTAGAAACAAGAAAGCTGAACTTAAGATGAAGAAAGCTGAAACGATGAGTCGATCTAGAGAAAATTAAATCTGAATTTATTTTGATAATCAACCCATTCTTAAGCAAAAATCTCCAATAAGTTGCGACTAAAAATGTAAATTTTTGAATATTATTTAGCCTTTTTGTAGTCTTCTATGATAGTTAACAAAAATCTTTAGATTTTCCGCCTGAAGGCAGCACGTGAAGGCAGCCTGCCTCAAATGTCTGGTTATGTCCACAACTCAAAGATATTCAGATTACTGTCACAGAGAAGAGAAGAAACTAGAAGATATTCAGATTACTGTTCCAGAGGAGAGAAGAAACTAGAAGATATTCAGATTACTGTCACAGAGGAGAGAAGATACTAGAAGATATTCAGATTACTGTTCCAGAGGAGAGAAGAAACTAGAAGATATTCAGATTACTGTTCCAGAGGAGAGAAGAAACTAGAAGATATTCAGATTACTGTCCCAGAGGAGAGAAGATACTAGAAGATATTCAGATTACTGTCCCAGAGGAGAGAAGATACTAGAAGATATTCAGATTACTGTCCCAGAGGAGAGAAGAGACTAGAAGATATTCAGATTACTGTCCCAGAGGAGAGAAGAGACTAGAAGATATTCAGATTACTGTCCCAGAGGAGAGAAGAGACTAGAAGATATTCAGATTACTGTCCCAGAGGAGAGAAGAGACTAGAAGATATTCAGATTACTGTCAGAGGAGAGAAGAGACTAGAAGATATTCAGATTACTGTCCCAGAGGAGAGAAGATACTAGAAGATATTCAGATTACTGTCACAGAGGAGAGAAGATACTAGAAGATATTCACATTTAACAAGCTGACATCACACAAGTTTCTGTTTTTTTTTCATAGAAAATGACTCAAACTGATTATCAGATTATCAAAAATAGTTGGCGATTCATTTAATAGTCGACAACTTATAGATTCATTTTTGCAGCTCTACTCAAAAGGCATTAGGAAAGCAAGAAATTCAACAAATTAGTCTTTGACAGGCTGTTAATTAACCAGACATGAAGCTGGTTGAAGGCAGACCATGGCTCCTTCAAATTATGTAAAATATAAAAACATTTTGCTTTGTTTGACACTTTTTTTGCAGACTACATAACTCAATCTTTGAGTAGCTGCAATCACTGTTTACCTTTTTTCCTCTGGCTTTTTGGGAAACACTGATCCACATTTTTCACCATTTTCTGACATTTCAGAGACCAAACTACTGATCTATTTACTTTTTTTTGGCTGTAGTCTCTAGCCTCTGGCCAAAAAAGCCTCTGATGATGCAAAAATGACCATTTTTGCGGGTTTTTTTCCCCCCAGACACACAATCCAGCTCTCTCTCGTCTCAGGGGGACATGAGGGAGGGAAGCAAGGTCATTCAAAAATACTAAACGGGTTTCTACTGATACAAAGCTTAATGCTAACTCGGTGAAGTATTCCTTTAAGTACATTATGAGATCTCCCTGTGGGCGTACCTGTGGGCCGAGCGTCCTCGGACTTTGCCCCGAAGGATCCCGGCGCTCCGAACAGAGAGGAGGCGCCAGAGCCGAACGAGAAGCCGGCGGGAGTCGTCTTGGACGCTACGCAGCCGAGGACGGAGCTGTCCACCTTCTGACCGAAGTTAAACGTGACGCCGGTGTTCATCGGAGCGGCGGGGGCGGCCGAGTCTTCCGTCGAATTCTTGCCAAAGGAGAACAAAGTGGCGGCCGGAGCCGGCGCGGCTGGACTGCTTCTGCTGCCTGAGGAAGAAGAGGAAGAGGAAGGAAGAGGGGGAGGAGGTGAGGCTCTGGTTGGAAGCATCCCTCCCTGCAGCTGCTTCTTCTCCTCAGAGCCTCCTCCCTCAACGGCCGCCCCCCCGGTTCCATACTGGCGCTCGATGCTGGCCAGGTGGCGCTCGTAATCCCTGAAGATGGGGTTGAGATCACACAGAGGGTTGCCATTCACGTGCTTGGTGATCCAGTCGCGCACGGAGCAGTTGAGAGCCGTGAGCTGCCGGCTGTACTCCTTGTTGTTGCCGTTAACGACAACACTGCTGCTGCTGCTGCCGAGGCTCGAGCTTAGAGTCGGGCTCGGGGCCGAGCCATTGGTCTGCTTGGTCGTGATGTCAGCGGAGGCGGGGCCATTGAATGTGAGCCCTAGATAAAACAATAAATACAGAAAGATATAATACATACATATACATTTAACATTAAAAAGACTGGATGGATTAGAGCAGGATGTGCAAAAATGTGGAGGGAATTGATAATACATTTGATCTAAATAGTGCTTTACATGGTACTCAAAGACACTTTACAATACAACACACACACATGAATAATGCAGCAGCTAACATTGGGTAATATGTCAGACTATTGTAGGTGGAGGGCTGGTCTGAAGAGGTTTTGATGAAGGGAGAAGGGTTAGTGTGGAAGCAGCTGGATGAGGGAGAGGCGAAGAAAAGCCACCCTCACCCCCCTGCAGCCCCCCGTCCTGCCCTGCAGCGACACAACATGAAATAAGAGCACACACACACACACACACACACACAGAGACAGACAGACACACACACACACACAGAGACAGACAGGCACACACACACACAGAGACACACACACACAGACAGAGACAGACAGGCACACACACACACAGAGACAGACACACACACACACAGGCACACACACAGACACACAGAGACAGGCACACACACAGACAGACACACACACACACACACACACACACACACACACAATATACCAAGAACCCCCCACAACAATGGAGCGTATTTTAAACTCCATTACATGTCAACAGTCGACTGAAGCGGCCGGCAGCAAGTGAGACATCTTTATAGAAGAATATTAAAAAGGTCACAGAAACAGCTGGGTGGGTGGGGGGGGGGGGGGGGGGGGGGGGGGGGGAGGTGTTCGACGCTATTGGTGTTTTTTCAAAATGTTATTTTCAACGATTCTTTTACATTTGTATAGGGGCCAGAAAAACTTTGGGCAAGTAGAAATATTTCCATTTGTCACCCGACCGGACAAGTGGAAAAAAAAGCTTAACGTTGAGCCCTGTACAGTTATGTTGATTATATTAAACCAAAAGAAAACACACTGTGTGACCAACAGGTGGCGTTGTCAGCAAATGAACCTGGAAAGCATCAATGCTTCATGAGGCTCCATCTCCCTTCATCACACGGGTTTCTTTAAGTCTCAGTGGTCAGAGAAGAGAAAGGCGCTCCCTTGTGGATAATAACAAAATAAAACTCCTAATAGAGGCAGGAACATGTTGCACTTTGTGTCCATTAAATATCAATTAATTCATATTAAAGTTGTCTCCTCACCAGGCGTAGGAGTGGACGTTACAGTAGGAGAGGAGAAGCCTCCGAATGAAGGTGCGATGCTGTTTCCGTTGGTCAGGGTGCCGAGGCCCTTGAAGCCGCCTCCGTTCCCAAAACCAGAAAACGCCGTTGGAGCCGAGCCTCCGCTCGCCGCCGGTGCCGCCGAGGTCAGAGAAAAGCCTTTAAAACCTTTGAAGGATCCACTACCCTCGCTCTGAAACGAGACAGCATTCAGAGGTTTACACCTGCTGGGAATATTCCAACTCTCTCAAACATATTCTGATAATCGATTTGAGCACAAAAAGACTTTGCCAAAGATTTTGAAATTTTTTTTTTGAAAAAAGGCGGAAAAAAAACAAAAAATGTCCAAAATAAATTCCCTAAAAAGGCGGGGAAAAAAACCCAAAAATGTCCCCAAAAAAAAAAAAAAAAAACCTTGAAAAAGGCGAAAGAAAACTCTGAAAAAAAAATGTCCAAAAAAGGAGAAAAGAACTCGGAAATATTTGTTCAAAAGCAGACAAAATCCCCGAAATAAATGTCCAAAAGTCAAAATATCAGGAAAAAAAAAAAAAACTCAAAAAAAAGCACCAAAACCCCAGAAAAAATGTCCAAAAAAAAAAAACGTGAAAAAGGCGACAAACACTCCAAAAGAAATGCCAAAAAATTCCAAAAAAAAAGGCAACAAAATCCCAGAAAAAAAAATGTCCGAAAGAAACAATCTCGGAAAAATAATTGCCAAAACAAAAACTCACAAGATGAGACAAAACCCCCGAAAAAATTGCCTAAAAAAAAAAAAAAAATACCTTGAAATAGCGTGTCGTGGAATATTTGATTCACAGGTTGATGTGAACCTCCCCCCCCCCCCTTTAGAAATTTGAATCATACGTTTATATTTCTGTTTTTTACCTCTCCAATATTTCTGCGTTTGGCCTTCTTAATCGCCCGGCTCTTCAACACATCTTCACTTGCAACACAAAACGTCCCGGCCTGTTGAAGAAGAACACGTCGTTTGGGTTAGATCTACAAGTTAATACGTCAGCGCCGTCCTAAATCTGACATACGGGACATCTGAAAAATCAAACTCAAAAGCTGTAAACTGAGGGGGAGAAATGTGAGCAATTGGAGATGCTAGAACACACTTAACCCTTGTGTTGTCCTTGGGTCAAATTTGACCCATTTTTTAAAAAAAATATCAGATATATGGGTTTCTTTTAACCAAATTGCCCAAAAATAACATTTTGTATGGTATGGAACCCATACAACATTATTTGCGGGTAAAATTAATGATTACTTCCATTGAATTTTGGGTGTTTTATTCAATTTTATAGCATTTAAAAAGTGTTTAAATAGTTTCAAAACAGCATCTTGACTTTGACATTGTCTGTGATCCACTCAACATCCTCTGATCTTAACTATTAATCAAAATACTTCATAATTTAAGCTTTTTTAAACTCAAAAATGGAGGTATAATTATATATAAATTGGGTTCATTGACCATGACTTTAAAAAAGTGACAAAAGGTTTAAAAAGGCCTAGAAAAAAGCGTCAAACGATGGGAAAAGTTCACGGTCAACGGGAAGACAACACAAGGGTTAACACATCTCCAAACATCAGGAAAATACTACTTTTGTACTTATGTACTTACAATTAGTGCTGTCAGTTAAACGTGTTATTAACGGCGTTAACGCAAACCCATTTTAAACGGCGCCAATTTTTTTTATTGCAAGATTAACGTTCTTTTTGGCCTAGCTAACTTTGTAGTTTTTTTTTCACATGCTGTTGCAACAACTAGTAACGTTAGAAAAACTACAACACCACACCGGATCTAGCTAGACCGGAAACGGAACAACAGGCACGCCACACACACTTGTTTGGGCTTGCGAGCCGATCAAAGAGTAGTAGGCTAACGTCACGTTTTGAGTGGATGGCGAGCGCGAGACGCCGAAATGGACGCCAATAAGATTCTGAATGGAAAGTTTACTTTTAAAAAGTTGCCAAATGGTTCCATTGACAAGACCAAAGAGATCTGTGCGTTTTGTTGTTGTGAACTGAGATATCATCGCAGCACGTCCAGTCTGAAATACCACTTGATGGCCAAGCACACAGCTGATGGCCGAGCGCACAGCTGATGGCCGAGCGCACAGCTGATGGCCGAGCACACAGCTGATGGCCGAGCACACAGCTGATGGCCGAGCACACAGCTGATGGCCAAGCATACAGCTGATGGCCGAGCACACAGCTGATGGCCAAGCGCACAGCTGATGGCCAAGCGCACAGCTGATGGCCAAGCGCACAGCTGATTGCAATTAACTATGACAATGCGTTTGACAGCACTACTTACAACATAACTGATACAGTCATGTCATCTTTACGTATAACGCCATAATAAAGTAAATTCCAAATCAATACTACAGGATCCAACACCATTTACCTTCTTTTCTACTCGTTAATGTTCTTTTTACCAGTTTATAATCCTTCTCTCTCACGCTACCAACACCAAGACTATTTCTGTCGACATTCATTTGTTTGGTTTAGGGGTCCTTCCTCAAGGAAATGGTACATTTTTCAATAAAAACAAAAGCAACTTCAAGTGATTTTTGGACCATTATTATTATCATCATATCTGTGTCTAAAACGTTGGAAAAGCTAGAGCAGATAGTAAATAAATGACATTCAAAAAAGCTTAAAGACAAGACATGCTAGAGAAGTCTAACTGCAATCATTAAGATAAGATCAAACTGTCTGTTCACACAGAAAATGTCCTCGCATCGTCTGCTCCAACAATCAACGGATACCATAAAAACACAAAAACATCTGACACAGACACACATGCACACACACACACATGCACACACACACACACACACACAGAGACACACACATGCAAAGACACACATGCAGACACACACACACACACAGAGACACACATGCAAAGACACACACACACACACACACACACACACACACACACACACACACACACACACACATGCAAAGACACATGCAAAGACACACACATACGCACAGAGACACACATACGCACAGAGACACACACAGAGACCTACACACACATGCATGTACAGAGACAAACACACACAGAGACACACATGCACAGACACACACACGCACAGAGACACACACCGAGACACACACACACACACGCATGCATGCACACAGAGACACACACCGAGACACACACACGCATGCATGCACACAGAGACACACACCGAGACACACACACGCATGCATGCACACAGAGACACACACAGAGACACACACGCTCAAAGACACACACGCACAGCGACACACACACTCGCGCACACACACGCACAGTGACACACACCGAGACACACACACACACGCACAGTGACACACACCGAGACACACACACACACACGCACAGTGACACACAGAGACACACACTCAAGCACACACCTTATAATTGCAGGGAGAACCCTGACATTAGTCTGAACTAGTTTAATGTTGGTGTTTCTTTGCGCCTCACCTCCTCTCCCTCCTCCTCCTGATCCCAGTTCCTGTCCGTTAGCTCTTTGTCAGCAATCCTCTTCGCCATCCCACCTGCTCTGTAACACACAAACAAAAGAGTGAAGTAACACAGTTAGTGAACGCCATCTTACCTAAGTAGTTCAGCAGCAGCGAGGAGCGACTGAATAATGCAGATGTTCTCAATATCAGCCAAACAGCAAGTTCTGCTGATAGGCCGCCTAATACTTCCAGCGTTTCCCCCTCAGTTTGTGGAAGACTTGGGTGTGCCAGTATTTGGCGGGGGGATTTAAGCTTCTTTCCTCAAGAAAATGGGACGTTTTTCAATTAAAAAAACACTTCCCGCATACATTATGTGTCACTTTTCTGTCATTTTTTGTTGCCTTTGGGGTCGTGGTCATTTGGCGTCTCTTTGTAGTCGTTAAAAAGACTCCATTTCCATTTCCTTTCCATTTTCGCTCTTCCAATTCACTTCGGAAATGAATGTGTTGAATCTGCCAGTCGGAAACAGGAGGATACTTCTGCCACCTGACCGCGCCCACCTCACCTGGTGACTATAAATTGTTTGTGAACCCTTTGGCTTGTCCTTTGCACTCCAATGCATCCTTCATAAGCTAACGTGAGTCACTCTATCATTTAGATTGTGTTTTATTATGCCTTGTCATGATTTCCTGTCACTTTGCTGCACCTGTGCACTGCTGACTGGATTCCTTTGTTTGCCATGAGCCATGTGGAAAGATTGTTTGTTTGAATTATCTTTTAAAGCCTGTGCAGTTGTGAGTAGTAAACTCACATCTCCTTTGTTCATTTGTATAATTTGTTGAATTTCTGTGTTGATTGACCACTGTCTAATTGTATTGTTATGTCTGTTATCCGGTTAGCCAGCACACAAACATGAATGCAATGAATCAGAATCACCTTGAAGGACAAGAGACTAAAATACAACTGGTGTTACATCAAGCCCTGCCTCTCCCTGCTCTTATTCATCACTCACCATTTCTCACTCCACCCGACCCATTCACATCACCCTACAGTTCCTTCAGTCGTGTTGGGTCTAGGGGTGCAAGATATATCGACTTAATATCGTTATCGCAATATATCGGAAGTGTCGCGATAAGTATGCAATATTTAGTTTATATTGTGGAGCGCTGCGTCCCGTCCGTTGGCTGAGTTGTGTTTGATTTAGAGCTTGAAACGCTGTAATGATCATGTTTCATTGGCCAGTTACCGTGCCACATGCACATGTTAGTGCACGTCAGCACACGGGGCCACTACGTGACAGACCCTACGGAGCGTACCACGTGTGTTCATATTTCAACAGAGTGACAGTGTGAGGGAAGAAATAGACAACAAAATGGAACCAATCAGAGAAGAGAGAGAAAAGTTGTGTCCTGTTTTATACTGTCCAACCAGTAGAACATGTCCTGTTCTGTAGACATGGTCCTTATTTAAATATTATATACTGTCCGACCAGTAGAACATGTCCTGTTCTGTAGACATGGTCCTTATTTATATATTTATACTGTCCGACCAGTAGAACGTGTCCTGTTCTGTATACATGGTCCTTATTTATATATTTATACTGTCCGACCAGTAGAACATGTCCTGTTCTGTATACATGGTCCTTATTTATATATTTATACTGTCCGACCAGTAGAACATGTCCTGTTCTGTAGACATGGTCCTTATTTATATATTCATGTTGGACCAATATGACCGTCAGTTGAAATCAACCTTGTGTTGTATTTGTTATGAATCTATTTTGATGAGTTTTCCCGTAACTTCTGTAATTTTACATATGTTTAAAAATATCGAAATTAATATCGGTATCGCAATATCACATTTTGTCAATATCGTGCAACCCTAGTTGGGTCTCTTTTCAGTCATTTTTTGATTCCTTTGGGGGTTGTTTTGGGTCTCTGTGGTCATTTGGCGTCTCTTTATCACATCATTTTGGACCGTTATCACCAGATTTGTGTCTAAAACGTTGGTAAAGCTAGAGCAGATAATCAATAAATGGCACTCAAAATGTAAAGACAAAACTTAAAGCTAAAGAAGTCCGACTACAGTCATTAGATCTGAGGTTACATTCAGTCAGCTTAGGTGCTGTAACTAATCCTTATACGCTTGTAACCCTGACTTCTGTACTTTAACTAACTCGTTACTTGTATTCGCGCAATGTGACAAATTTAAAATGTAGGGCCGGGTGAGAAGCTCAGTCATCCGTGAGGAGCTCGGAGTAGAGCCACTGCTCCTTCGCGTTGAAAGGAGCCAGTTGAGGTGGTTCGGGCATCTGGTAAGGATGCCCCCTGGGCGCCTCCCTAGGGAGGTGTTCCAGGCACGTCCAGCTGGGAGGAGGCCTCGGGGAAGACCCAGGACTAGGTGGAGGGATTATATCTCCAACCTGGCCTGGGAACGCCTCGGGATCCCCCAGTCTGAGCTGGTTAATGTGGCTCGGGAAAGGGAAGTTTGGGGTCCCCTGCTGGAGCTGCTACCCCCGCGACCCGATACCGGATAAGCGGACGAAGATGGACGGGTACCGAATTCAATACTTTTTAGGGACCGCCCGAATTGCCTCCTTAGTATAGAGTATCAAAATGCCTTGTCATTTAACACCCAAATGCTGTCTGTAGATTCCTTCATCACAACTCGTATTCTTCCAGATGTTTGATACCAGATGTTGTAACAGCGGTGATGTTGTGTATTGTTTAGGGTCCTCGCCACCACCAGACTAATCAGCATTGCAGATTGAACATGTAGCTGGACTTGAACGGCCTTCTTTTGACTGAAAGTGCTGCCAAACATCACTTTTTCTGCTCACCAGTTCCATTTCCACTTCCTCACAGCCTGCTGCATTGAACGCTCCACCTACGTTAACACCTTCCCGTAATCAACGGCGCCGTCATTACGTCGACCAGCGTAGTTCTGGATTCAGTACATCCCTGAGAAGTGAGATTTTCATGTCGGTTTTGTTTATTAAACAAGTCGGGGTGCTATATAAATACTGTAAAATTATCAAAATGCTCCATCCATGCTCAACTGTTC
>CM042331.1:30962194-30987194 GCA_023566125.1 Zingel zingel | reverse complement strand
GTGTCCCCCTCGAGGTACTTTGGAGGACTGCAGGGGGTACGTGTCCCCCTAGGGGTACTCTGGAGGACTGCAGGGGGTACGTGTCCCCCTAGAGGTACTCTGGAGGACTGCAGGGGTAGGTGTCCCCCTCGAGGTACTCTGGAGGACTGCAGGGGGTACGTGTCCCCCTCGAGGTACTCTGGAGGACTGCAGGGGGGTACGTGTCCCCCTCGAGGTACTCTGGAGGACTGCAGGGGGTACGTGTCCCCCTCGAGGTACTCTGGAGGACTGCAGGGGGTACGTGTCCCCCTCGAGGTACTCTGGAGGACTGCAGGGGGGTACGTGTCCCCCTAGAGGTACTCTGGAGGACTGCAGGGGGTACGTGTCCCTCTAGGGGTTCTCTGGAGGACTGCAGGGGGTACGTGTCCCCCTAGGGGTACTTTGGAGGACTGCAGGGGGTACGTGTCCCCCCTAGAGGTACTTTGGAGGACTGCAGGGGGTACGTGTCCCCCTAAAGGTACTTTGAGGACTGCAGGGAGTACGTGTCCCCCTAGAGGTACTTTGAGGACTGCAGGGGGTACGTGTCCCCTTAGAGGTACTCTGGAGGACTGCAGGGGGTACGTGTCCCCCTAAAGGTACTTTGAGGACTGCAGGGAGTACGTGTCCCCCTAGGGGTACTTTGGAGGACTGCAGGGGGTACGTGTCCCCCCTAGAGGTACTTTGGAGGACTGCAGGGGGTACGTGTCCCCCTAAAGGTACTTTGAGGACTGCAGGGAGTACGTGTCCCCCTAAAGGTACTTTGAGGACTGCAGGGGGTACGTGTCCCCCTAGGGGTACTTTGGAGTACGTGTCCCCCTAGGGGTACTTTGAGGACTGCAGGGGGTACGTGTCCCCCTAGGGGTACTTTGGAGTACGTGTCCCCCTATGGAAATAAGCTGCTGAAAGAGGGGAATAACAGACCAACAGTCATGTAAATGTGTAGAAATGTAAATGAGAACGTTGTTGACGTTACACAGCTACTCAGTTTCTGTCTGTTTGTTTGTTATGAACGTCGTCGTTACTACCGCATTGCATTGTGGGATATTATGCCAGCAAAGTGTCCAGTATTGCATACTGTAATATTTTAGTATGCAGTTCACATACTATTGGTTACATACCAAGATTTCCGACATACTGAAAAAAATCTCACTTTGGCCTACTGTTTTAATTACTAAATAGCAGGTTAGTGAGGGATTTCGGACACAGACTGGGCTTTTTTTTTTGGGGGGGCGGCTGGCTTAAAGCAAAGGCGTAATTTTGGGTCCAACATTGGTTGGGATTGAGATCTCCACTTTTGAGCAAAATTTTAATTTTGAATGTCACACGCTATATTTTCAGCATTCTGGTGAGTTTCCCTGCATCAATATCTGGTGCAAATGGCTTATGGGAAGGTAATTATAATAGGTTTTTGGGAGGGGTGCACTGGCCAGTTTTTGATTATTGGAGGAGTTGTAACCCCCCCCACACCCCCCCAATCATACATGAATGAATACATGAATACAGGTGCAGCAGCCATGGGCAGTTTCTAACCCTTGTGTTGTCCTCGGGGCAAATTTGACCCGTTTTCAAAGTTTTTAGTATCAGAAATATGTTTTTGTTCAACCAAATTGCCCAAAAATAATGTGGATATGTTGTATAAAAACCCATACAACATTTAAAAAAAAAAGTATGATTATTCCCGTAAAATTTTGAGTCTTTTAATTAAATTTTATAGCATTTGAATATTTTTTTTTTAACTAATATGTCTAAATAATTCATAATTTCTGCTATTTATAACTAAAAAAATTGGTATAATGTCATGTAAATTACAGTTTGGTTTATTTCACACGTCATCATTGTATTATTTAAACAATGTAGGGAGCCGGATAACAACAAACATACAACAGATAATATTATATTAGGTTTATTGACCATGAATTTGAAAAATAACGTTGTAAAAGGTGACAAAGCGTTTGAAAAAGCGCCAAAAAAAGTACATTTTCAATTTGGATCCGGAAGAACAAGAAGTTAATGGTCGACGTGAAGACAACAGGAGGGTTGAACATTAAAACATGTAAACATATTCCTGTTTGATTGTATTTGTTTGTTCTATATGTTGTGTTTAAAAAATATAAAATAAATAAAAAATGTATATAAAAGAAAATTAAAAATAGGATGAGATAAGACTGTATTTAACCCGAGGGAATGTCTGTGCAGCAAGAGTGCAAATATAAAAGTCTACGATAACAATAAGGTCCAAATCCAAATGCCAAAATCAGGCTAACAGTATGGATCATAGAAATATAAACAGGTTAACGGTAGGGATCAGTACGACGGAGCATTAGGGCCACATCAAGGAGGAAACAATTAAGGAGGAAGATGTTATATTTATTTATTTTGCATTTTGAGAATAAAGTCGAAATGTCGAGAAAGAACTTGATATTTCAAGAATCAAGTCGGACTTTTGAGAATGAACCAAACTACTAACTTTACTTATAGTCTTCTACAAAATGCATGAACTCTTTCTCTTTTAGCGCTTCATCACCAGCATGGTGAGAAGTATTAGGACTCTGAAGAGATTGAGCCGAAAATTAGAAGGAGAAACCACCCAAACTTGGAAGAGGTGGCCGTATTCCTGCAGACTGAAATAGCTCGTAATGGACAGATGCAATAAGGGTATCCATGGTTACACCTACGTGCAATACAGAAAATACAACCTGAAAATGCTGTATAATAATATATAATAGTTCCCCTTTAACTTGAGGCTCTGAATACGTCTTCCATCGCTGCTATTAACATGAACTCATGTGATTCCTGAGCAGGTTTTCTCCTTCAGAGGCTCCGTCCTGCTGTGCAGAGTGAATTACAGCGTGCTGATAAGATGGAGGGCCTCTCGGCTCGGTATATAGGGGGCCCCTCTCTCAGCGGGGGGGTGGGGGGGCAGCTGGTGGCGCTCAGAGCAAGGCGGTCCGGCCGTACGGAGCTCAGCGGGGCGTGTTCGTATCAGACCAAACTTCAGAGCTGTGAGCAGAATCAAAGGAGAGAGACGAGAACGTTTTCATCAGCGGCTGTGAAGGTCACTGCTACTGCTGAGGTCATAATATACAGTTCAATACGTCAGTACGGTCTGTGCTGTCTGCTTTCACTCATTCACTCATTCATCCATTCATTCACTCATCCATTCACCCATTCATTCATTCACCCATTCATTCAACCATTAATTCATCCATTGACTCACCCATTTATTCACCCATTAATTAATTCACTCACCCATTCATTCACTCATTCATCCATTCATTTATTCATTCATTCACCCATTCATCCATTCAACCATCCATCCATTGATTCATTCACCCATTCATTCATTCACTCACTCATTCATCCATTCAACCATCCATCCATTGATTCATTCACCCATTCATCCACTCACTCATTCATCCATTCACTCACCCATTCATTCACTCATTCATCCATTCATTCACTCACTCACCCATCCATTCACTCACCCATCCATTAATTCACTCAACCATTCATTCACTCACCTATTCATTCATTCACTCACCCATCCATTCATTCACTCATTCATCCATTCATTCACTCAACTATTCATTCACTCACCCATTCATTCGTTCACTCAACCATTCATTCATTCATTCACTCATTCATTCATTCCCTCACCCATTCATTCACTCATTCATTCATTCACTCAACCATTCATTCACTCACCCATTCATTCATTCACTCACCCATTCATTCATTCACTCATTCATCCATTCACTCACTCACCCATTCATTCATTCACTCATTCATCCATTCACTCACTCACACATTCATTCATTCACTCATTCATCCATTCATCATTCATCCATTCATTAATTTACCCATTCATTCACTCATTCATTCAACCTTTAATTCATTCACTCATTCATCCATTCATTCACTCAACCATTCATTCATTCATTCACTCACTCACCCATTCATTCATTCACTCACTCACCCATTCATTCACTCATTCATCCATTCAATCTTCCATTCATTCATTCAATAATTAATTAATTCCTTCACTCATTCATCCATTCATTCACTGGGTAATCTAGTAGTTTGTTCAATAATAATTCCATTAATTCATTAATTTGTTGGCTTGTTTTTTACGTATTCATTCATTTTTATCTACTGTACACAAGACATTCATTCATTCATTCATTCATTGTCATTTTATTCATTAATTCATTCATTAATCAATCTACCAATCCATTGATTGAGTTATTCTCTTGTTCAAATCTGTACTTTTTTTAAACAAAGACTGAAAAATAAAATCCTCCCTTTTCTGAATGGAGTTTGGTGCGGGTGGAGTTTTTATATAAAAGTGAATGAAAGAAAAATGATATAAAATATAATTAAACATTTACATATGTATTTCTTTATATATTTATTTAGTTAGTTAGTTAGTTAGTTAGTTAGTTAGTTATGGCCCTTAATTCCCATACAATCTAGTAGTTTGTTCAATAATCATTCATTAATTAATTCATTTTATTCAAAGACTGAAAATAAAATCCTTCTTTTTCTGAATGGAGTTTGGTGCGTGTGCAGTTTGTATAATAATCTCACCTCGTAGCTGCCAACCTTCCCTCAGATTCCTGCTTGTAATTAATTATTAGATTTGATTTAATCATTAGGATCTTTTTTTCCATGCGTCTCGTCTCTAATTGCCCGTTTAGGCAGACAGCTCTACGTGTCAATTAAGCTTTTGCAAATGGACGTATAATTAGGTGGAATTAATTGACTGCTATGTGGATGGCAATTAGTACAGTGACAAATTAAAAGGAAGTATAGCTGATGTCCTTAACCCATGTGTTGTCGTCAACCATGCATCACTTTTCCGACGCTTTTGGTGCTTTTTTCAATGTTTTTGGCGTTTTTTTTTTTTTTTTTAAAGCCTCCTGTTCTCGGGTCAAATTTGACCCATTTTCAAAAAGTTTACAAATCAGAAATTTGGGTTTCTTTCAACCGAATTGTACAAAACAATAACGTGGATGTTCCCTACAAAGTTCTTCGCAAGTAAAATAAATGATCAGTTCAATACTTTCATTGAATTTGGGTGATTTATTCAAATTTATAGCATTTGAAGAAAAAAATTATAATTTTTTTTGGAAAAAAAATTCTAAAATGTGGTGCAAAAAAGAAGAAAAAAAAGGTCCAAAAAAGCGCAGAAACAAAACGACAAATGTGAAAAAGAACTTGGACAAAAAAAGTGACAAAAATGTGGGAAAAAAATAAGTTTTGATTTCAAATCTTGACTTTATTTTTGGAATTCATGCTCAAAAAACCTAATTTATAGGAAATTATAGCTAATCCTCGAGTTAAAAAGGCAGAAATTATGAATTATTTAGACTAATATTAAAGGAAGGATAATCACAGATGGGTATATGTCAATGTTCAGTGAGGAGACTGTTTTGAAAAATTTGAATTTCTTTTTTTAAATGCAAAAAAAATTGAATAAAAAACCCAAAATTAGATGAAATTAAAGATCCGAATTTTTGTTTTGTTGTAATGCGTTTTCTCCTTAACTTCTCCAGGACATGATCACCTGTTCCCTGGTGAAAGTCTTGTGTTTTCTCCTTAACTTCTTCAGGACATGATCACCTGTTCCCTGGTGAAAGTCTTGTTTTCTCCTTAACTTCTTCAGGACATGATCACCTGTTTCCTGATGAAAGTCTTGTCTTTTCTCCTTAACTTCTCCAGGACATGATCACCTGTTTCCTGATGAAAGTCTTGTCTTTTCTCCTTAACTTCTTCAGGACATGCTCACCTGTTCCCTGGTGAAAGTCTTGTGTTTTCTCCTTAACTTCTTCAGGACATGATCACCTGTTCCCTGGTGAAAGTCTTGTTTTCTCCTTAACTTCTTCAGGACATGATCACCTGTTTCCTGATGAAAGTCTTGTCTTTTCTCCTTAACTTCTCCAGGACATGATCACCTGTTTCCTGATGAAAGTCTTGTCTTTTCTCCTTAACTTCTTCAGGACATGATCACCTGTTCCCTGGTGAAAGTCTTGTGTTTTCTCCTTAACTTCTCCAGGACATGATCACCTGTTTCCTGGTGAAAGTCTTGTCTTTTCTCCTTAACTTCTCCAGGACATGATCACCTGTTTCCTGGTGAAAGTCTTGTTTTCTCCTTAACTTCTTCAGGACATGATCACCTGTTTCCTGGTGAAAGTCTTGTTTTCTCCTTAACTTCTTCAGGAAATGATCACCTGTTTCCAGGTGAAAGTCTTGCGTTTTCTCCTTAACTTCTTCAGGACATGAACACCTGTTTCCTGGTGAAAGTCTTGTTTTCTCCTTAACTTCTTCAGGACATGATCACCTGTTTCCAGGTGAAAGTCTTGCGTTTTCTCCTTAACTTCTTCAGGACATGATCACCTGTTTCCTGGTGAAAGTCTTGTGTTTTCTCCTTAACTTCTCCAGGACATGATCACCTGTTTCCTGGTGAAAGTCTTGTCTTTTCTCCTTAACTTCTCCAGGACATGATCACCTGTTCCCTGGTGAAAGTCTTGTTTTCTCCTTAACTTCTTCAGGACATGATCACCTGTTTCCTGGTGAAAGTCTTGTGTTTTCTCCTTAACTTCTCCAGGACATGATCACCTGTTTCCTGGTGAAAGTCTTGTTTTCTCCTTAACTTCTTCAGGAAATGATCACCTGTTTCCAGGTGAAAGTCTTGCGTTTTCTCCTTAACTTCTTCAGGACATGATCACCTGTTTCCTGGTGAAAGTCTTGTTTTCTCCTTAACTTCTTCAGGACGTGATCACCTGTTTCCTGGTGAATGTCTTGTCTTTTCTCCTTAACTTCTTCAGGACATGATCACCTGTTTCCTGGTGAAAGTCTTGTTTTCTCCTTAACTTCTTCAGGACATGATCACCTGTTTCCAGGTGAAAGTCTTGTTTTCTCCTTAACTTCTTCAGGACATGATCACCTGTTTCCTGGTGAAAGTACTGTTGTCTCCTTAACTTCTTCAGGACATGATCACCTGTTTCCTGATGAAAGTCTTATTTTCTCCTTATCTTCTCCAGGACATGATCACCTGTTCCCTGGTGAAAGTCTTGTCTTTTCTCCTTAACTTCTCCAGGACGTGATCACCTGTTTCCTGGTGAATGTCTTGTATTTTCTCTCCCCAAGTTGAAAGCGCTGTATCTCTTATACAGCAGCAGTCAATTTGCTGCTGACAGTAATAAATATGTAGAATAATTACCAATTACAGTGCTTACTTTTCTTGCTTTATGTACGAACGCCTCATGAGAACAGGCTGGAGTATTTGAGCCCCGTGTGTGACTCTGATGCAGCAGCTATATGAACCAAACGCCGTGTTTGATATTTCCCGGCTGCACACAGCATTAACATCTCGCTGTCTGATGTTTTTAGGGGAGTAGTTCCTCCCCGCTGCTCTAGATCAGAGCTCATAACAGCTTGTGAAGCTCATCCTCCACCTGGGGAAACATCCATCTGATAAAATGAATTCGCCCGTCAGACACTTTAAAGCCGCCTGATTACAAACTGTCTGTTTGGTTTAATACAAAGTGGCTTGACGAACACTAAAGGGAGTTTAGAACAATCAGACTGAGATGATTGAATTATACTGATTAATAATTCATCGCTTTTAAACCCTCCAAATTTATATTAGAACCAGTGTGAGTGGATTAGAAAAAAAAAAAGTTTGTTTGTGGCAATTTGAGGTAACTTAAAGTGTTATAATACTGCTAACAGCACGTAACACACAATAAATACTGCCTAACATTAAACAGTGTTTAATTTTCAGAAGAGGAAGAAGAACTCAGACACACACACACAGAATATTTATTTAAATTAAATTGAAAAAGAATCTTAATTAAAAGTAGCAATACCCTAGGGCAGTGGTTCTCAAACTTTTCTCAATAATGTACTCCTTTTGAATTGTTTCTTTAAGCAAAGTTCCCCCTGACCAGCACTAATCATTTTGGTAGAAAAAAAAAAAAGTGTCTATAAAGAGGAACAAGACAGCGCTGTCAGCTAAACAGCAGCTAATAACAGCCTTGTAACTGAAAAAAACATTTAAATGCTACTGAGAAAAGGAGACACAATCTGTAAAAAAGACAAAACCTTGTAAAAAAGGTGGTAGAAAGAAGGAAGTAAGGCAAGAATAGGTCGATAATAGTATTGTCACGGAATGAGCAGGAGTCAGACTGGTGGTAAGTGAAATGAGCTTTATTCACAAAATCCAATAGGAGGATAGGTGAGCTGGCAATGCACAAACAGAACTTAGCTGGAGTAGTTGGAGTCTTAGGGTGGCAGCTGACGGCAGGAGGATGCTAGCAGGTAGGAGGTAGCAGGTAGGAGGTAGGAGGTAGCAGGTAGGAGGTAGGAGGTAGGAGGTAGGAGGTAGGAGGTAGGAGGTAGCAGGTAGGAGGTAGGAGGTAGGAGGTAGCAGGTAGGAGGTAGGAGGTAGGAGGTAGGAGGTAGGCTTCTCAATGGCAATAGGTAAGTAGCAGGAGAGAGTCTTGTTACGACGAGACCAGACAATGAGTGCATGTGCCAAATATAAAGATGGTGGACTAATGAAGTGCAGGTGTGAGTGATCAGTACTGAGGAGATAGTGAACGAGTGGGAGGAGTGAGTGCTGGTGAAGGGGGAACCCTGACAAGTATCACAAAATTCAAAAAGAGTGACATATCTTCAAAAAAAGCGAGAAACTTGTAAAAAGTAGAAGGACAGTAGAAGGAAGGAGGGATAGATTAGGTCCAAAGAAGGAGACACACATGTCACATACTGGTAGGAAGAAAAAACAAGTCTACATAAAGAGGAACAATGTTCTGGACAACAGCCTTGTAACTATTAAACATGTTGTTAAATATCTCACGGACCCCCTGCAGTCCTCCAGAGTACCCCTAGGGGGACACGTACCCCCTGCAGTCCTCCAGAGTACCCCTAGGGGGACACGTACCCCCTGCAGTTCTCCAGAGTACCCCTAGGGGGACACGTACCCCCTGCAGTCCTCCAGAGTACCTCTAGGGGGACACGTACCCCCTGCAGTCCTCCAGAGTACCCCTAGGGGGACACGTACCCCCTGCAGTCCTCCAGAGTACCCCTAGGGGGACACGTACCCCCTACAGTCCTCCAGAGTACCCCTAGGGGGACACGTACCCCCATTTGAGAAACACTGCCCTAGGGCGTAGCGGACACAGGGTACACGGGGGAGAGGAGGGGGGCATGTTAGCATATGTTAGCATAACAACACCTCAACACTTCCTCTGAGTAGTAGAAGCAAATTCTAACATGCTAACACACTGTAACATGCTAGCATGCTAATACATATGATAATATGCTAACAGGATAAAACATGCCAACATATGCTAACATATGTGCTAATATGCTAACACATGCTAACATATGCCAATGGCCAGATGCATTAAACTCCCTGTCGATTAAGCACTAAAACTGAGTCCTGAACTCTTCAACATCTCAACTCCTCTCTGCCGTAAAGTAACCTAAAGTAATATAAAGTAACGTAATAATTAGTAAAGTGAACTCAGAGGTGGCTGGCTTTAAATAAAAAAAGAAGGCGGGGCTTTAAACAGGTTGTAACAAACATGGCCGCCACAGCAGTTATAGCCGGTGAGAGCTGAGAGGGTAAGAAGGTAAGAAGGTGCAGAATCAGAAAGCTGGCGGTGTGTCTCGTTGTTAGAGGCTGTTGGAGCAGTTTGTTTACTAGCTTGGTAGCTTGTTAGCTTGATAGCTTGATAGCTTGGATTCTTCTTCAAACTTCCAAGTAACTATGGTGTTGCTTGCTTGTGATGTTAGCTTCATGCTCAGCTGATTGAATAGCAAGTGGCTTATCCATGCTAATGTTATTTACCTTAATTCCCTGTTAGCTTATGTTTAAAAGCAAAGTAAGTTAGCCATGCAAATCTCGTGTTAGCCTCATAACCTGTTTTTTTAGTTTGGATGGCTAATAGCTTAGCCACGCTAAGTTGTGTTAGCTACAGGAGGGGATGCTGTGTTAGCTTTGTTGTCTGTTAGCAGCCTAAATGTTCCTCTTACTCCAGGAAAAGTGCACTTCATGCACTCATTCCTGTATTTCATGTTAATGACGTTAACGTTGTCTTCTTGTCCACTCTGCAACTTTTTAGTAGTAGCTAAGCTTTTTTTAAATCACTTTTTAAAGGTTTTTTTTTTTACATTTATGTCACTTTGTTTAACGTTCTTTTATCAATTTTTTTTTCAAATGCTATCAAATCGAAATAAACGCCCAAATTCATTGAAAGTAGTGAACTGATCATTTGTTTTACTTGGAAGAGTAATGGTTGTACGGAACCATCTGCGTTATGTTTTTGGACAACTTGGTTGAAAGAAACCCAAATTTCTGATATAGAAACTTAGAAAATGGGTCAACAGGAGGGTTAATCAAAGTTGTCATTTGATGGTTTTCAGTAGTGCTGTCAGTTAGGCGCGTTATTAACGGCGTTAACGCAAACTCATTTTAACTGCGCAATTTTTTTTATCGTGAGATTAACGTTCTTTTTGGCCTAGCTAACTTTGTCGTTTTTTTTCACATGCTGTTGCAACAACTAGTAACGTTAGAAACATCTAGCTAGACCGGAAACGGAACAACAGGCACGCCACACACACTTGTTTGGGCTTGCGAGCCGATCAAAGAGTAGTAGGCTAACGTTACGTTTTGAGTGAATGGCGAGCGCGAGACGCCGAAATGGACGCCAATAAGATTCTGAATGGAAAGTTTACTTTAAAAAGTTGCCAAATGGTTCCATTGACAAGACCAAAGTGATCTGTGCGTTTTGTTGTTGTGAACTGAGCTATCATCGCAGCACGTCCAGTCTGAAATACCACTTGATGGCCAAGCACACAGCTGATGGCCAAGCACACAGCTGAAGGCAAAGCACACAGCTGATGGCCAAGCGCACGGCTGATGGCAAAGCGCACAGCTGATGGCAAAGCACACAGCTGATGGCAAGCACACAGCTGAAGGCAAAGCACACAGCTGATGGCCAAGCGCACGGCTGATGGCCAAGCGCACAGCTGATGGCCGAGCACAAGGCTGATGGCCAAGCAGACAGCTGATGGCCAAGCACACAGCTGATGGCCAAGCACACATCTGATGGCAAGCACACAGCTGAAGGCAAAGCGCACAGCTGATGGCCAAGCGCACGGCTGATGGCCAAGCGCACAGCTGATGGCCGAGCACAAGGCTGATGGCCAAGCACACAGCTGATGGCCAAGCAGACAGCTGATGGCCAAGCACACATCTGATGGCCAAGCACACAGCTGATGGCCAAGCACACATCTGATGGCCAAGCACACAGCTGATGCGAATTATCCCCCCCCCTCGTCAAAGCCAGGCGACAATGGATGACTTCAGGCAGAAGCACATGGATACCACAACTAAGAACAAGCTTACTGCAGCCATAGCTCAATGGGTGGCTACTGCATGGAAGCCTTTTCCATGTTGATCAGAGCATTAGAATGAGAAAAAATAATGGGACAAAAAGAAATCAAGGGACATTTAGAATAGATAAAAATGTGTGAGTAATTGCGAGTTAACTATGACATTAATGCGATTAATCACGATTAAATATTTTAATTGTTTGACAGCACTAGTTTTCAGTGCTTTTTTTGCATCAGTTTACACTCATTTTAAACCAATCGCAGCTCTTGGTTGTTGTGAATAGCATGTCCCTGCCGTGTTGATTATAATACGGAGAATTCAAACATAATTGTTAATGTTAGCTTGTGTAACTCCTCGGGCCTGTTTACCATCTAATAATTATTGCTTTGCAGCTGGTAGGAATCTGTTTGCATGCTGCGTGATGTCGGTTCACATGACAGAAGCTTGTCTTTGTAATTCTTTGCAGCGTCTTCAAAAGAAATCTAAAAAACAAAAACATGACATATCCTTCAGTGCTGTCGGCCTCCTCCTCTCTGCTCTGCTGCACGTCTCTGACACACAGAAAAACACAGCGAAGCGTTATTATTATGTCAGCGTATTATCTCCACTTGACAATTTCCAGCTGAACAATACAGTTTTTCTCCCATTCACAGAAGCAGAATCGGACTACAGGCCTCCTTTAATTACTGTTCAAACGTGCTCCGTTCAATAGCCGAGCTGTTTCTTTGTGCCGGGTGCTGCAGGATTGCTCGGTTATGTTGCAGAGTCCAATTGCTGAAAAAAACCAAACTTGTGTTCATTTATTGGTAGAGAAAAAGAAGAAGCAGCTCTCAGTGAGAGAACTGGGTCACAGCCTCAGCAGAGTCGACATTTACCTCCGAGAGGTTGGTGTTGTTTTGAAAGAGCAGCAGGCGATACGTGTAGCGACTCATCGCTCTGCATCGATATTAGGGGTGGGACGAAATATCGATACGGCAATACTAGGGCGTAACTTTGGGTTCAAATATGGAGGGGTTGTGGGGTGGTAGAGATGTCCACTTTTGAGCAAAATAAAAATTTTGAACACTTAATTTTCTGCATTCTGGGGATTTTTTTCTGCACTGTGTGCCTTTTCTGAATCGAGTTAAGGTGCAAATGTCTTTATGTCTTTATTTATGTAAATGAAATTGTAAAAGGGTTTTTTGGGGTGGGTTGCACTGGTCAGTTTTGATTATTGGGGCGGGTGGGGGGGGGGGGTTGTAACCATAGATTGTACATTAATGGACAGAGCATGTGTGATGTCACCCATTGGTTTGTGGAGATCTGCTATGAGTCGTCGAGTTTGCCGTTACGGGCGCTGATGTGACGATTTTAGACGAGAGGGAGGACTGAGGGAGGAGCCACGTTACGTTACAAACTTTCACTGGCAATCACATCATAGCCACGCCCTCAAACATCCCCTGCTTTATCGCCGATTTTAAAATCAACGAGACCATAATTCAAAAAATGAACATCGTCCTGTGTTGCAGGAGACTTCAAACTAGCGATTGAGACCAGAAACTCATTATGAAAATGTTTACTGAGGTGATAAATCAAGAGAGAAGTGGGTCACTTTCTCCGAACTCCTTTTGCAACCGCATGTGTCGCCCCCTGCTGGAATTCAGATAGAATGTTTATTCCAAATCAGATTTAGACCACTTCCATATGTGGTCCTGAATCAGACCCAGGTCAACAAACAGTTCTCACTGGAATCTGATATAGGCCACATTTTAAAAGGCAATGTGAACAGACAAACAACAAATCAAATCTGAGCAAAAAAATCCAAAATTAAGCATTAAGACTTGCGGTGTGAACGTGGGGTTTGTGTCTCTTTTTCGCATCATTTAACCCTTGTGTTGACCTCGGGTCACATTAACCCGTTTTTAAATTTTTGTTTTATATCAGAAAATATGGGACGTAGAAATAAGCGCTGAAAACGTGTAGAAGAACATTTTTAAAATTTAAAACGTTGGAAAAAGCAAAAACAAATTGTGAAAAAAATGTCAAAAATTTCAGAAAAAAGTGTTTTTTTCAAGGTTGAAGGGAAGTCAACACAAGGGTTAAGACTGTTATTATTCCCATATATATCTGTGCCTAAAACATTGATAAAGCTAGAGCAGATCATAAATAAATAACACTCAAAAAGTTCAAAGACAACACTTAAAGCTGAAGAAGTCCAACTACAATCATTAGCAACTAAAAGCCTTTTACTTTCATTCATTCTTAGGGCTTAGGTGCTGCATCTAGACCTTATAATGGCACGGGGAAACCTGGAGATATATCCCAGCCCAGCATTGGTAGAAAGTGTACTTAGTGTGTGTATGTGTTTTTAAAGACTGACAGCAGGCTGAGATCTCGGCTGCCAGCTCTGGCTGACATTTATGTCAACCTCTCATAAGCCCAAAGACACAATCCTTACAAATGTCAGAGAATCTTTTCATCAGCAGTGAAGGATATGTTCTTGGCGTGCGCTCCAGCTTGCACCGTGCGACGCTGTTTGCCAACCATCCATTTAGAAAAGACCAAGTAAAAATGTCAGTGCACCTCTTCAGTGATGAAGTGTCTCTGCTGATTTTAGGACACATTTAACTGTCAGCTGCTGTCTGGCACCTCACACATTTACATTCATGCTGCAACATAGACTGTGTGAAGCAGGTATCTGTACCAGCAGGAGGAAATAATGAGGAGGGATAGTTTGGATGTTTTGAAGTGTGGTTGTATGAGGTACTTCTACATAGTCAGTGTATTACTAGTCTGGATCAACGGACGTACATTTCCAGGATAATTGCCTGACATCCACCACCTTCCTCTCTCTCTGCGTGTTGCCGTTCTTTAACCCTTGTGTTGTCCTTGGGTCAAATGTGGCCATCAGAAAAATAGTAGCCTGGTTGACAGCAGACCCTTCTCAGCTGTAACTGAGAGGGGGGGGGGGGGGGGTCTGGGGAAGCTTCATTCACAGCCCATTTCCAAGGGGGCGGCACCAACGGACGCCGCTCAAATGCCTCTGGGCGCAATTGGATAGTCCTTCAACCAATCAGAGCAACGATCCGGGTGACGTAGCAGCGACAGCGACATCAACAGGTTGCTGTGCTTCGGTGGCCGTCATGTTGAATGTAAACAAGAAGCTGCTCGCCATCGCTGTGCTATCGTCATCGTGTAGAGCCCTCCTCAACGGTTGTGATTGGTGTAAAGCCCGCTTCAACGGCTGTGATTGGTGTAAAGCCCGCCTCAGCGGTTGTGATTGGTGTAAAGCCCGCCTCAACGGTTGTGATTGGTGTAAAGCCCGCTTCAACGGTTGTGATTGGTGTAAAGCCCGCTTCAACGGTTGTGATTGGTGTAAAGCCCGCTTCAACGGTTGTGATTGGTGTAAAGCCCGCTTCAACGGTTGTGATTGGTGTAAAGCCTGCCTCAACGGTTGTGATTGGTGTAAAGCCCGCTTCAACGGTTGTGATTGGTGTAGAGCCCGCCTCAACGGTTGTGATTGGTGTAAAGCCCGCCTCAACGGCTGTGATTGGTGTAGAGCCCTCCTCAACGGTTGTGATTGGTGTAAAGCCCTCCTCAACGGTTGTGATTGGTGTAAAGCCTCAACTGTTGTGATTGGTGTAAAGCCTCAACTGTTGTGATTGGTGCCTCGATTTGGAGACATTGGAAATGGGCTCTTGGCCAGACGGACTTGCAGAGCAAATCTCAAATTCGCTGGAAGTTCATCATGGTTTTCCCAGGCTAGAAAAATGGGTTTCTTTCAAGAAAATTGCCCAAAAATAACACGGATGCATGGATGTACGTCGTACGGAACCACAACGTTCTTTGCAGGTAAAGTTACTGATTACTTTTATTACATTTTATAGCATCATAATTTCTGCTCTTTTTAAACTCAGAAATCAAAGTATAATGTCATATAAATTAGGTTTATTGACCATGAATTTAAAAAAAAGCGTTGAAAAAATTGACAGACGTTTAAAAAAGCACCAAAAAAACGTCAGAAAATGGTCAACAGGAAGACAACACAAAGGTCAAACTCCGTTCTCTTCGGTAAACAACAACAAACTTCGGGCTAGCGAGCTACACGCTGAGAATGTGAAGTTCTGAAGAAGACTAGGACGGAGCAGCAAGGCAGGCCTGCTCGGTTCTTTCAGGGAATGACTGTTAAGCTTTAATAAGAATATGTTGAGGTCATTTCCTCTCTAACTGGGAGGTTTTGGGGCTGATTGGTGGGATTGCTGTGGACCAAGTACACACGGAGATACACTGGTAAGAGCCAATGAGGTGGAACCATGTATCAGCTGATTTAAAGAGCTCACGTTACTGGATTGTGTCAACGGTTAACTTCATTTAATATTGGAGGAGGAGCTTTCTTTAGCAGGGTGCAAATGTTCCACCAATTCAAGGTCCTTCCTGAGACTATTTAGCAGAGCCAGCGTCACTGCGTCCAGAGCTTAGCGCCGCCCAAGATGACTGTGATTGGTTTAAAGAAATGCAAACAACACCTTCATAAGCTCCACGGTTATCCAACATTAAAGTTATTAACACATGAATGCATCAATCATTAGAATACAATAATATTCTGTTACAACTTTAGCCTAAGTATACATTTGATGTTGTTATACTTTTACTTGAGTTTTGAACACAGGACTTTTACTTGTAGAGTATCTTTACGGTGTGGTAATACTACTTTTACGCGAGTTAAAGATCTTCTTCTTCCACATCTGGCCCATTCCATGTGTTATAGTTAAATTAAATAAGTGTATTTTTCTTCCCACTCCTTTGTGGACATGTACAAAAATAAATAAAGATCAAATCTTTGTTATATGCTTTTGTTTTGATTTTGTGTAATATTATTATATGTTTGAATTTAATATCAATTGATAAAAAAAAGTACCTTACTGTACTTATAGTCAATGTACGTTCCACTCCTGTAAACAAAAAAATACATTATCCCAGCAAAAATATTTAATTGAAAAAAGGAAAATAAGTATTTTGTCAAATAAATAAATACATTGTATTCATGTTTATTTGTTTTTCTATTTATGCACATATTTATTCTTAAATTAACCTCCATATTTATTTAATCATTACAGCTTTCCCCCTACATTTCTTTATGTATTCCTTTTTATATAGTATTTTATTTATTTACTTATAATAATGGCAGCTTTAGACCTCCATACACATACTCTGTGTACTGCGGAAAAAGACTGTGAAACACCATTGTATAGCCTAATATAAAATATAATTAAACAGAACATTTACAAGTAATAAGACAAATACAGGGGGTGGAGGTTCCCAAAATTGGGGTGACTTGGATTGACCTTAGAATATTTTGTATGCTCGTTGTGGCCCTGCAGAGTGCAGACATACAGCCAAAACATAAAACACAAACAGCAGCTACAGTAGATCTAAAGTCTGTGTCCATTCAGCTTAAAAAACTCCGAGCAGCTTGAATCGAAAGCCACCACAGAGAGGACTTGGAAGAGTTTCACCGCTGAGCCGTGAAATGAGAAGTAGCAGCTGATGTAGCAGCAGACCTGGCCGGGGTGGGGGAGGGGTTCAGCGGGCAGGCGGGCGGGCAGACACCGGAGGGAGGGAGGGAGGGAGGGACTTCTTTCTGTCAACGCTGCAAGCTGACTACCCACTACAACTTTACCGTTAGGGTGTATGTTTTATTTAGGCCTGTGCTTATGGATGTTGGCTTGAATAATTCCCGCTCGGGTTTAAGTGTTGTATTAACAAACAAAATGGAGTCTAGCTAACGCTTAGCGTGAACGCCGACATGAATAAATAGCTCTACAGCAGCGTCGAAAAGAATTGTAATGTCCCCCGATCTGCTGCCTCTGTCCATGGTGCTACTGCTCTCTGCTTCACCCGTCAAAAATGTCGGCTTTTATCTTCACGTAACAAAAAAACACACACATAACCGCCATTTTATGTTTGGGTTGTGCTAATACGTGCTTTAAAAACTGTGGCGAAGTTGTTTGCTGTCGAGTTAACAATACATTCAATTACCAACTGCCATCTCTGCTCTTCATCAACTCTCAGATCACATACAGCACCCCTCTTCTCCCCTTCTTCTTCTCATTGGTTCCCAGCGCTGTCCCTCTAGGTTTGCAACTCCTGATTGGCTCATCCTTCCCGCCTACACTCGTCGCTCGCGCACTGAACTAGCAGCTTGGACCAATAGCGGCGCGTCTTGTGTCCAAAGGGCGGGAGGAGGAGAAGGAGGAGGTTGGCGGGGGTCATACTGACAGACATGGGGGAGAAGAGGCTGGATTTCTGAGAACAAACTGCCACATTTGGCCTCTTTGTGTTTGAAAAGGCAAACAAACTACAACTGGACAGATTTGGTTGAAGGCTTCATGTGTATAGACATATTTTACATTCTCTAAACCCCCACATTCTCCTTGTCTGTCTCACTTAGTTGTGATGGTAGCTGTGGATGCTGCTGCTGCCATGTTTGCTTTTGGATTCATAACATTGGATGTCTAACCACAGCCTTTCTTAGATTATTTACAACTATATTACTTCTGAAACTAGCTCAAGAATAGTCTGAACTTGGATAAGAAGTTTGTAACATTTATGCAAATAGATAGGGTAAAAAAAAAGAACACAAAAATGTGTATTTTGCACTATTTCATTACATTTTTATAAATTAAACCAATCAATTAGTCAAGAAATTAATCAACAATGGAAATGAGTATTAGTTGCAGCCCTATCTAGCAAATTATTACTTTAAATTTGAGGATTAGAAGTCAAATAATGCAAAACAATGTTTATAGATAGATAGATAGATAGATAGATAGATAGATAGATAGATAGATAGATATAGATGCACTTTATTGATCCCAAATTGGGCAATTATTGTGTTAAATATACATATCAACACTAGAGGAGAGAAATATCAATAAAAAACAACTAATAATTCAAAGTAGCTCAAAAACATAAGCATACTATGCACTGCAATTCGGAGGTAAATATTATAGAGTAACAAAAATTGAAAATACTTAAACTACAAGTAACTAAAAAGTGTATTTAAATACAGCACTTGAAGTTACTGCGTTACAGGCGGTCTAAAGCGCTGTATGTGTATATGCAATATGTATTTATTTCGATTTTGTGCTGTGTCTTTGTGTACTTGTATTACAGAGTCAGTACAGGTGTTAAAACGGGAGTTTTAGGATTATTGTTTGATATGTTTCAATAGTTTTCTTATTTAAGTGTCAAGTTATTAATCAAATGCAGAATTACAGAAAGTCTTGGGTGTCAGGCTCCCTCCAACCAAACACACAAGTAAAAGAAAGAGAATCTAAGACATAAAATAGTGCAAGTTATTAAAATATAACATAAATAAAATATGATTTTCAAAAAAAGTCATATAAATGTGTAGTAGACAGTCATGTATCTGTTTATTTACTGTCTTGTGAAGCACAACATCTGTTTTGTGAACTGCCAAATAAATACATGTAATATTTATTTATTAATGTATTATTATAAATACTCCTTGAAGTAGTTGTAGCTTCCTCCCGGCTCACTGCGCATGTCCCTAGTCTGCTCCATCCGGGAACTTCAGAATTACCATTGACAGCCGAAGCGCAACTTTTCCCCAGGCAAAGTGAAATCAAGCCGCGGACTCGGACAAAATATAGTCCCCGTTTTTCAACTTAAAATTACCGAAAGAAAAGCTAACCCGCTCCCCCGTCGGACCCCTCGACGTTCGGCCGTTAATCTGGACAGGACCCGTCCGGGGCCTGAGCTCTTTCTGCCGGGTTTGGAGCACTTTTGAAGACGGGCGGAAAGTGGGTGATGAGTCCTAGCCTGTAAAAAGAAGCGAGAACTTGCTTTTGCAGCCTGAGTAGTTCTTCTTTCAATTGTTATTGTCGCTTTAAAAAATCTTTTATTCACTTAAAACTTCGTCTCGGTCGCGTCGAAAGTGGGAGAAAAGTGCTTTTCTGGTCGGAACATGGAACTACAAGGCCTGCAAGAGGCGTTGAAAGTAGAAATCCAATGTCATCAGGTAAATGAAACATCGTGTTATTCTACCCTGTTATATGAGCAAGTGCAGAGAAGCAAGAGGAGGAGGAAAATCTGAAGGGATGAGAGAGGTTAGCTAACACTCCGAGGGAATATCATGTCGGTTGTAATGTCGACACCAACGGCCACTTCCAACTGCCGTTAAGTGCACTTTTCACAGTACTTTTAAGCTAACTGTCATTTCGCTGTGCAACAAGAATTTGGAGTGATAATGCGGTGGTTGGTTGTGTGGCGATCAGGACGCGACCTGAATATTTATGAGGTGCAAGAGTCGCTGCTGTGGCTATCATCACCGCTTTGTTCCTCCCTTTAACATACTAAACTTGAGACACACTTTTGTACATTTCGCTTCTCCATCTCCATCGTTTTTACAAAACTAGTTGCACAGATGAAGCAAGACCCACAGGTAAAAATATCTCTCTCTCTCTCTCTATATATATATTATAATATCTATATATTTCCCTGGAAGCTTCTTCAAGCTACACGACAACCGGTGGAGAAACTTTATCAGCATAAATCTCTCGTTAGGTTAACATCACTAACGTTAGTTAGCGAGTCTACCAGCTTTACCTTCATCGTGACTTGGCTGAAAATTAAACGTTAAGTTGGGGTGTCAAAAATAACAGTTATTTGTTGTTTAAATTGTAGGATGGAGAGCTTAAGAGACAGCTACACGACAGGAGAATAACAGCCCTGAGCGATAAACAAGTAAGCTTTCTTTCTTTCTTGCTTTCTTTCTTTTCCTCTCCTCTTGGTACAACTAGCCACAAACAAACATGGTGGATTGTAAAAGTGAGCAGGCTTGTTTGATTGTGTTTAACCGCCGGGGCTTCTTCATCATCATCCCCTCAACGTTCTTGTCTCGCGCACTCAAAGTTGTGTAAAAAATGTTAGCGTCCATTTTGAGCAGGTCGACATGTTTCTGGAGAGTAAAAAAAAAAAAAAAAGAGGCTCGTAAAGAAGCAGCTAGCTTAACTACCCGACTCGGACTTTTGTGTGGAGACTATCGTTGAAGTTTGGTCGGTTGAACTAACCGTTAATATAATTGTGGAGTTGCTTTTTTAAACGTCTATTACACCGTTAATACACCCGGTGTTGTTACTTTATACTTAAAGTGGGGGTGCGTTTGATTCGTGCACCATTACGCTTTCACTTTTCTCCCCAGCCGTTTTTTTTTTTTACTATATTTTATAGTCAGCTGTCTGTGTCCTCTATTAACTTACTATTACTTTAAAGCTAAGTGGTTAGCCGGGTATCAGCCGGTCTGGATGGATGCTGAGGCCGACAGCAAGTGTTCAGCACCGCGGCCAGCTCCTCTCCGGCGCCTGCTTGCTTGCTTGCTTGCACCGCCCCGCCGGCCGGTCCCAGCCCTGACAGCAGCGCACACAACTTCCTAACATTAGCCATAAGAAGAATCCAAGCATTTTCCCCCCATTTTTTATTTAACCACTTGTTATCTTGTGTTTTATTACATTGTTAGAGGCCTGTCCCCCCTCCTCTCCACCCACTCCCACAATCTTCACTTTTATCGATCCCTTTTTTCTGCAGTTTCTGAGCACTTGATTTGTTGCAGTCATTAAACTTGCTCCATGTGAAAATACACAGCAGCAGCAGCCAGTTGTTAATCCAGTTTGTTCTTATAATGCCGGGCCCCCCTTTGAATCCTGAATCTAAGTCCTTGTTTGTGTTGGAGTGTGTGTATTTCCTTTCCTCTTCTTCTTTTTCTTCTTTCAGTTTTGGTAGTGGAAGCTTCCATTTTGAGAGAGAAAAGGGGGGTGGTTTCTCTCTCCCCCCCCCTCTAACATGGAGAGGGGGAGAAAAAAAAGTCTGCAGAGTTTCATGCAGGAGGAGGTGGAGGAGGAGGGGGGGATGGGCCTCATTCATGCCTAACATTACCATTTTGATTGCTTTGATGCTGTTTTTGGTTTGGAGGGGGGAGGGGTGGCAGGGAAAAGAGAGACAGAAAGCCCAGTCAGCACTGCACGGCGGGGCTTTTTAATCACTACACACTTTTACTGAATTATTCTTTCTTTTTCAGCTGCAAAATGTGACCTTTTACTTTCCCCTCTGCACATATATGAACTGCTGTGTTCCCCCTGAATTCGCCTCACATCCACACCGCTGAGATTTAATCATGATGTTGGTTGAATCTAAGCCCACCGTCAACATTTGTGTCGGCCCGAAATAAACTCGCCCTGAACTTTAAGCTGCCAAGAGAGCAACTTTTTAAATCAGGAATATTTAGATAACTGCACAAGTGTTTACGAGTCCGATTGAGAAAATGTCTCCTGGCTGAGACGAAGCCTGGAGGTCATTTCACGGTCACAGTTTGAGGCCTGAAGATGGAAGTTTTATTTCCTGTGACAGGAAGCTTCTGCTAACCAGCGGATAGATTTCAAGGGTTATTTAGTTTTTTCTTTTACCACTTGGACCATTGTTTTCCATGCATTGGTGTCTAGGTGACTAATGTGAGGAAGAGTCTTTTTAATCGTTTCAGTATTGAGTGAGAACGCAGTAATCAGCACCTGTAAACCAGGCTGAAATGTAATCCTAAAGGCCACCGTCAATTGTTGCCACTGACAGACTCAGATTATTATTCTAAGTGTCTGACAACATTATGAAAGGATCCCTACAGAGATAGACCTTTTAGTTAAAGAGTAAGATCCTTTTAGTTTAACATGAAACAGCCCCGAAATCACCATCACCAAACTACACCAGACTCCATGTAAATAATCAGGTCTTTTAGCGTGTATAGAGCCAGCATATCTCCACCAGACTCCATGTAAATAATCAGGACTTTTAGCGTGTATAGAGCCAGCATATTTCCACCAGACTCCATGTAAATAATCAGGACTTTTAGCGTGTATAGAGCCAGCATATCTCCACCAGACTCCATGTAAATAATCAGGACTTTTAGCGTGTATAGAGCCAGCTTATCTCCACCAGACTCCATGTAAATAATCAGGACTTTTAGCGTGTATAGAGCCAGCTTATCTCCACCAGACTCCATGTAAATAATCAGGACTTTTAGTGTGTATAGAGCCAGTATATCTCCACATGTAAATGGGTGAATTAAGGGTTTATTTCAACCAAACCAGAGTGGTGAATGTTGGAACAGTGGAAAGATGAACCAAGACGGCTTTTGATAGTTTTATTTTGTTTCTGTCCACTTTGAATGAAGTGTGTTTTGCGCTGATAAAAGTCCTGATTATTTACATGGAGTCTGGTGTAGTTTGGTGATGGTGATTTCGGGGCTGTTTCATGTTAAACTAAAAGGATCTTACTCTTTAACTAAAAGGTCTATCTCTGTAGGGATCCTTTCATAATGTTGTCAGACACTTAGAATAATAATCTGAGTCTGTCAGCGGCAACAACAGAACTTTTAGTGGACGCTGACCGACGCACTAACTGTGCGCAATTGTTCGTTAATGTTACATTGCAGCTTGTTTCTTGCTTAATACTGGACTAATTTCAAAGATTGTTATTCCCATCAGTCACTTAGACACAAAAACATGGAGAAAAATAGCGTCCAGGTTGAGAATTTGGGAGTTGAGCTTTGCATATTGAGCACAGTCTTGTCTGTAGCGTCCATGTTGTGAATGAGAACAAGTTTTAATAACACTGGCTGTTTTTGCTCCCGAAAACAGCCAGTGTTTATCAGAGGAGGGGGAGCAGGCGGCCGCTCTCTGGAGTTGATGGATGTAAATGCAAATCAGGAGAGATTAGAAAATAAAAATAACTGCAGAATAGATGGGGATGCATTCATGAATATGACTGCAGTTTAACTCTCCTCTTCATATATTCAGATTCAGTATAAAGGTCTCTCTCCACCGTACCATCTACAATCGACTACCTTTTTCCTTGATGGCCGTGTTTTTTGGGCCCTTGAAGAGGAATGGATTCATTGATTCCTGCTCACTCCGCTCCACTTGCTGTCTGTTGCATCATGGCTTCAGTTTTTACTGACTTGTCAGGTACAGACGAGTTGTTTTGGTTCTGCTCCAGTTATCGTTTCGTGAAAGGGGGTCGATATTTATTTCTCAGAGCGGGTTATCATCCATGAGAGTGTTTGCGGCTTCTGGAGAAAACTCTAAAGTGGATTTATCTCCTGAATACGGCTGAGTTAAACTCCTATTTATTCCATTTTGGGAGGAAAAGGCATTTTCGGCCTTTATTTTTGACAGGGCAGCTGAAGACATGAAATAGGAGAGAGAGAGAGAGGGGGGGGGGGGGAATGACACGCAGCAAAGGGGCCGCAGGTCGGAGTCAAACACGGGCCCGTTGAGTCGAGGAGTAGTACTCTATATATGGGCGCGCGCTGTACCAACTGAGCTACCCGGGCGCCCTTCTTCCAGTTTTAAGTCACATTTTTCATGTTTTTAACTCTATATATTTGAACCAGCGCGTCTGGTTTTTGATCTCGAGAAGTTGTTCATTTAACTTGGAAGAAACGTCGCAGCAAATTCACTTGAATGATTTCCAGTTGCCAGCAAAATGTCCTTTTTTTTTTTTTTTTTTAAAAGGCACCATCTGTAACCATGGACACCCCTGTTTCTTCTTACACATTTACAGTGTTAACACTTCCTCAAGGTCTTAAAAGTTTCACACTGGTACATCTGTACAGCAGGCATGGGCGGATCGATACTGCGGTTTTTCATACTTTTTCATACTTCAGTATTTAAAAGCTACTCGTTTGGTTTTCGATCGCTTAAAAAGAATACAAAAACCGTGGGTAGCTGCATCACATCCACATGTTTTCAGCGCCGTTGCGTCTGTAATCAGTCCATCAAAGTGTAGCCGCGAGAGACTAAACACAGAGAGATGCATCAACACACTGTAACACGCTCCAGATTGTATTGCAATGATTAATTCCTCCACACGTAAAATACATCTAGTACTGCAGTTACCAAATGTAAAGTTACTTTGTGAGTTGAAATAAGTACGTTAATGTGGCGGTCAACAGGAAGTGTTCACTCCCAGGCTCCCCCCCCCAATCCCCCTCTCTGTCAAAGCCCCCAAAACCCAACAGGTGAAAAGGTGAAGCAAACATATGTTATCACTTCTGCTCAAACCGCGATGAAAAGGCCCACCATTTACAATATAAGTGCACAATATAATAATCAATAAATGAGACCATAAGCAACATACAATATGTGGCTCCTACAAGCGCTTTTGTACATGTTAATGTTAATTATAATGTTACAGAACTTAATGCTCACTGCGGCTGGATGTCCGTCCCCTTCCTCTGTCTCTGTGTTGGCGTTCTAACCTCCGGTGGATTTGTGAGGACTATGGTTAACTGCTCCTCAGATCTCTGCAGGGTAAATCCAGACAGCTAGCTAGACTATCTGTCCAATCTGAGTTCTCTGTTGCACGACTAAAACTACTTTTGAACGTCCACATGTTCCACCAAAACAAGTTCCTTCCAGAGACTATTCAGCAGAGGCACCGTGGCTCCGTCCGGAGCTTAGCCCCGCCCACGACGATTGTGATTGGTTTAAAGAAATGCCAATAACCCAGAGCACGTTGTTCTCC
>CM042331.1:30949694-30959694 GCA_023566125.1 Zingel zingel | reverse complement strand
AACAGGGGTGAATCGAAATCATGATTTTATAAGGATTTATCGTGCAGGTCTAGTGTATATCAGCAGTAATTTAGATTTCTACCCCTGACCGTATTTTGGAAACATGTCTGACTGATTGCAAGGGTTTTAGTGATACAGTCATGTATTCATGCTTCCTGCTTTATGTCTGGATGTTACAAATATTCATATAATCAGCTGTGGATTTAAAGAGCCTACTTTGATGCATTTTGTGTGCAAAGATGTCTCCATTTATCCCGACTTTATGCAGTCTTTGTCATGCTCACACATGTAAAAAGATGATTTAGAAACCCGGTTACTTGTACACAAGTAATAATGTCACTCAGGGAGAAATCAGGTTTCTCTAATCCTCTACCGTGACAGCAGCAGAAACCAGGTTTTTAACATTAATCTGGTAACTGAAATCATGTAAACAGACAAAAAAACACCCTCACTCAGAAATGAATTAAGTTTATTATCCACGCTGGCATTTTTAAGTATACTTCTGTTTCATTTTCGGTGTGAATGCACTGAGTTATCCCCTGAAAATGAAACACAAGTAGACTTCAAATGCCAGCATGGGGTCTAAAGTTACTACATTTTCCAGTGAGGGTGTTTTAATATATTTCAGTTACCAGATAAATGTTAAAAAAAACCCAGTGATTCCCAAACAGGGGTACTTCTGCTGTTGCTAGGGGTACGTGGACAAATTATGGAGCAGCTCAACTAATTTGAGAAAATAGAAATTATGATTTGATTGAAATAATATATCAGCTGTAACAAAAGAACACAGGGAAGTTAAACAGTAGCTACAATAAAGACGACATACATTGTAGAAAATAAGTATCTAACACTACTGATTAAACAGTTCAAATAGTTAGCTAAAAGTAATGAATAAATGGTAGTAATAAGTATTTAAAGGTACTGCATAAACAGCCCAAATAGTTGTCTAGGAGAATGAAATTAACCGCTGAGAACACACCACGACAGAATGGTGAACACACTATATAGTGAACTATTTCTGTGATGGGGAACGGTTTCAAACACAGCTTTAGTTTTATATTATATATGTATATATATATATATATATATATGTTGTGTTTCAGCTCGTCACACACCCGCTTGTTGTGTCACCTGTCAGACTGCCCGCGCCCCCCCCCGCTACCTGCCCGCTAGCCTCTCATTGAAAATGAATTACCTGGCAAGCGACAATCGCTCCCTGCTCCGCAAGAGTTTAAGGGCCCTGTTATAGCGATCTAAGCGCACGGCGTGAAGCGCCTGGCGCAGTGACTCTGGCTGCAAATGTCGTCTACATTTCTAGGCTAAAAAAATCATAGCTTTCTGCTTCTTATTACGGTCCCGGTTGCTTTTAATATTATTAACTATATCACGAGAAGTTAGTGTTATTTACTACTGGGAAGAAGCAGACTTATAGATATTAAATCATGTTCTATGTTGTCTTAAAAAAGCTCAAATAAAGTGTAGACTGTAACTGTGAACCGTGCAGACATCCTGCTATTGCATATATAACTGCTCTGCAGGTGACATTAAAGCTGCCGTGACTTGTACAGACGCAGTTAAAAGCCATTTAAAGACAACACTGTGTCTTTTTTTTTCTCTGCACTAATTTCCTTTTTGCATGTACATTAGTCAGCGGGGGTCAGCGGTGCTAAAGCAGCACTGTGTAGTACATCAGCTCTGCTCAGTAATTGGACATTTGAGCGGCTGGAGAAGCTGTTAGTCGTCTCTCTAACCCCCCCCAGTCCATCCACACATCCATCCAGCTGTGCCGGGGCAGAGATCTCAGGGAGTGGTAGTCACATTGGTCCACGTACAGACGGAGGACAGGCTCTTTTGTCGCTGCGGCGACTCAAAATAAAAACTGAGGCTCAGGGTTCAATGCTACTACATGTAGCTAGCGCTGTACCGAATATAAGGCATGGTTACCCGAACCGAGCCCGACGGGCCGGGCCGGGTTCGGACAGATATTTAGAAATTATGGTGGGGTTCGGGTCGGGCTCGGTCACATCAGCGCGATAAGGCATTTGTTGTAAAATGGTGCAGTGGCTCCTTTAAGAGAGCTCAGTGCGTGTGTGTGTGTGTGTGTGTGTGTGCGTGTGTGTGTGTGTCTGTGTGTGTGTGTATGTGTGTGTGCGTGTGTGTGTGTGTGTCTGTGTGTGTGTGTGTGTGTGTGTAAAGTGGGCAGAAGAGAGATAGAGAAAGAGGAAGCAGACGTGTAGATGCGACCGGAGCAGAGTTGGTGGAATAAGTTTAAGTTTTGAAGACCACTGTGTGTGTGTGTGTGTGTGTGTGTGTGTGTGTGTGTGTGTGGTGTCTGAGATAATCTCCAGACTGAAAGCCAAGTTCATTCATCGTCTCACCAGAAACGGGATATAACCCTAACGTTATATAACGTCGGCCCTGGAGGTAACCAGTCTCCTGGTGTTCTGATCCCGGTCGGAAACGAAGCCATCAGGAAAGGTTAACACGTTGAACATCGCAGCAGCAGCGGGGAAACCAACATTTCCGACCGCACCTGAAGGCAGCTTTATTTAAACCTCATGTGACCCATTTTCAAAAAGTTTCTATATCAGAAATTTTGGTTTTCTTTCAACCAAATAGACCTTTTTCACAGCAGACATGTTGACATGTCATAGTAGGTAAAGCGCATTACTGATGGCTGTCTTCCTCTTAGGAGAGGCCCTGGTGTTGAGCATGCTGACTCACTGAAATAGCTTCCTGGGACACTTGATGGAACTGAGCCATCGTTAAGGTTATCAATCTCAGCTGGGCTTTTCCTACTATGACAAGTCAACATGTCTGCTGTGAAGAAGGTCCAAATAAATACCGTGGATGGTTCCGTACAACCATTACTCTTTACAAGTTAAATAACCGATCAGTTTTATTCAATGACATAGCATCTAAAAAAGAACTGATATAAGAACGTTGAAATAAGTGACCAAAATATTGGAAAAGCCGGACTTTTTATAGGACTTCTTTTTGACGTTTTAGTCCCGAAGTTTTGACATTTTTTCCCGTTGTTTTCTTTACTTTTTGACACTTTTTTGGCGTTTTTTTTCCATTTCTTTACACGTTTGACGTTTATTTAAATATTTATTTTTTCAAATGTTGTTTTTGAAAGAAAAAAAAGTATTTGCTTAGGGACCAGTAACTATTTACGACTGTACAAGTGGAAAAAAAAACCCCATAACGGTGAACCCTGTTCTCTGATTGGTCCAGCATGTGTCGTGTCTGTTTCCCAGACTTTAATCTTGTGGTTTCCAGACAGGTTCAGACCCTCCACAGCACAGTGAGACAGATGTAGGGGTGTGTGTGTGTGTGTGTCTGTCTCTGTGTGTGTGTGTGTGTGTCTGTCTCTGTGTGTCTGTCTCTGTGTGTGTGTGTGTGTGTGTGTGTGTGTGTGTGTGTGTGTGTGTGCTTGTTTTACTATATTCGTGGGGTCCAAAAACCGGGGAATACAGTATACTTGTGGGGTCTGCACAGCCTTGTGGGGCCCAAAATGCTGGAGCCCACAAGGTTAAAGGTCTGTTTGAGGGTTAAGACTTGGTTTTAGGATTAGGGTTAGAATTAGGTTATGGTTAGGGTGAGGGTAAGGGTTAAGGTTAGGCATCTAGTGGTGATGGTTAAGGTTAGGGTAAGGGGCTAGGGAATGCATTATGTCAATGACGGGTCCCCACAAAGATAGTGAAACAAACGTGTGTGTGTGTGTTCAGGCCAACTAAAGGACACCCACACATCAGGACCACTGGTTCCGTCTCAGAGGACTATAAATCTGCCCTCTTTTGTCCTCGTGCTCTTGAGGCTGCAGCAAATCGCCCCCTTTTTTCTTGTTTTCAGACTCTTTTTTTAATTATTACTAGAAGGCACGCTCGGATTTAATTAAGAGCAACATAGCAGGAAACCCTGCGATGACTCTTCCTGCGGGAGGGCAGTGTGTCTGTCTACCATCTTTACATTTCACTCTGTTCCCACATGCCTACACATCTGAGGCTTCCTCTTCAAACAGCAGCTTGTTTTCGAGGTTAAAAAGGTTGTTCCTGCTTCAAATGAGGCTAAGAATGTACCAGGGTCCATTCGTTTTTTTGAGCCATTTCTTTTTATTTTTTTTTGCTTCAATGCAATTGTGATTGTTTCCTGGAGTTAGGAACCTGCTTTAGTAGCTTTAAAGGAACAGTCTGACAGATTGATTGACTCCTCTCACCCAGGCCACGAACACTTTGAGTTCCTCCCCTCAGGAATGCGTTACAGGTCTGTCAGAACCCGCACATCCAGGTTCAGAGACAGCTATTTCTCCACAGCCATCACAACTCTAAACATTCAATTACAGAAATCGGACTGAATGATTATCTTGCCTGTTTTGCACTGCATTTTCCCTTTTCCAGTACTGTGATCTTATTTTAAAGTGCTCATATTCTGCTCATTGTCAGCTTCATAATTGTATTTTGAGGTTGTATCAGAATATGTTTACATGGTTTAATTTTCAAAAAACACCATATTTTTGTTACTGCACATTACTGCAGCTCCTCTTTTCACCCTGTGTTCAGGTCTCTGTTTTAGCTCCAGAGTGAGACCTCTCACTGCTGTAACATCTTTGTTGGCAGTTGCACATGCTCAGTAGCTAGGTAAGACCACATGCTCAGTAGCTAGGTAAGACCACATGCTCAGTAGCTAGGTAAGATCACATGCTCAGTAGCTAGGTAAGACCACATGCTCAGTAGCTAGGTAAGACCACATGCTCAGTAGCTAGGTAAGATCACATGCTCAGTAGCTAGGTAAGATCACATGCTCAGTAGCTAGGTAAGACCACATGCTCAGTAGCTAGGTAAGATCACATGCTCAGTAGCTAGGTAAGATCACATGCTCAGTAGCTAGGTAAGACCACATGCTCAGTAGCTAGGTAAGATCACATGCTCAGTAGCTAGGTAAGATCACATGCTCAGTAGCTAGGTAAGACCACATGCTCAGTAGCTAGGTAAGACCACATGCTCAGTAGCTAGGTAAGATCACATGCTCAGTAGCTAGGTAAGACCACATGCTCAGTAGCTAGGTAAGACCACATGCTCAGTAGCTAGGTAAGACCACATGCTCAGTAGCTAGGTAAGATCACATGCTCAGTAGCTAGGTAAGACCACATGCTCAGTAGCTAGGTAAGACCACATGCTCAGTAGCTAGGTAAGACCACATGCTCAGTAGCTAGGTAAGGACTACATGAGCTAGCTAGCTGTGTCTCCAACTTCAGTAGTACAAGGCAGGATTAGCCGGGAGACTTCTTCTAAACGAGAGCGCACTTCCAACTTTGTGGTGAATACCTGCAGAACAGGGACATGGAAGTAGTTCTTTTGGAGATTAGGGTGAACTAGTGTGTGTTGTAGCAGTGTTCTGCCATTGAGAACGAGCTAGCATGCTAACGGTTAGCCCCCTAGCCCCCTCGTCTCAGCTAGTGACGTAGAAAGCCGTGCAGATGTTGACCAGCTCACCCGGAGACTGAAGGCAGGACACATTCAGACACCAGATCTCACTCAGAACAGCATGGATGTACAGCAAGTACATAGTATACAGAAAGTTTGTATGCGTGTGGAAGCACCAGAGACACAAAATAACACTCTAAATCCCCAAAAAAGTGTTTTTTTCATAATATGGGCACTTTAAAAAAGATTATTTGATGTGAGAGTACGTCGTGAGTAATTGTATGAATGTATACTAGTATGCACTAGAAGCACCTGTCCCATTATGTGTATGTGAGGGTATGGCGTGTGCGTATGAATGTATACTTCTAGGCACCAGAAGGAGTAGCACTTCAATTTCATTTACAACAACAAATAAATGATTCTGATTCTGCTTTTTATCACTTCCTGTTTGTTGTCCAGATGCTGTCTGCTAGGGCTGCCCCTCTTAGTCGATTAGTCCTGTTTGATGCTTTCTTCATGCTGAATGACATATTTCTAAGAAACGTACGAGCACATCTCTGGTAAACACAAGAATTAAAGTGGTGCTTTTGCATGACTCTTTGCAGAGAAACTCAGATTTACAGATCTGTCGATTAGTCCATACAATTGAATGAGTGTTAGTCGACTACGAATTCCTTCAATCGAGCACAGCCCTACTCTCTGCATTGTTTTTTTACATTCATATGCTTCGGCGCTGTGTAAAACTCTTAGGTGCTGCCCCTAAGCCGTGCAGTATATCCTTTGGCATCGTGATACAACCTAGAAATAAAGAAAAGAGAGATTCAGACATCCTAACCTCCTAAACATATTTCATTTTGACCAATTGTTTGAAAACTATGTCACGATTGAAGGTAGATATCTCGTTATAAAGCTGGTAAAATCCGGGCCTTCCTCCTGCAGCCCTGGATCCGTCTGACGGCTTCTTATTACCGAACAGCAAACAGTGATTTCCAGAGACTCTCCGAAAAGTGCTGATGTAGCTTTGCTGGCAAGGCGGAGGGAGCAGCAAGGCTGCGATGAATTAACCCGTGTTGACTGCCGCGCTGCTGTTTCTCCCTCTGAACCTCTCTGTTGTTGTGTGAAGAGAGATGACAGTGTGTAATGTAAAGAAGGAGCAGCAATAAATCTGGTTTCTCTTTCTCTGAGGAACGGCATAACTCACTTTCTGCAGGAAACGCTAATATCAGGACATAACTCAGCCGTTTATCAAGGGCCTACCTAACCATAATGTTACATTTATTACTTTAGATTTACATGTAATTTCTATTTATTGTTATTTTTGACATAGTTCAATCTGTTGTTTCCCCATCTGTTATCACTCTACACTCTACACAAACTGGTGCTGTTCCTTTAAATATTTAAGCTGCATCCTCTTTTTTTATGGGTCACAGTTCAATCCAAATAAAAATAGAAAGTGAGTCTTGTGTTTTGAACGTACTACAATGATTTAAGAGTGTCTATTTTTCTTGAAATGGCTCGGCAAATCTCATCTTTCAGACTTATGACCTATGTCAAAAGCATTTCTTTGACATTTTGCTTGCTTTCTTTCTTATCCATTACCAGCAGTATATACACAACTAACACCAACTTATTACCACTAGTTTTACACTTCTTCTTGGAATTCATCGTCAATGAACCTCATTTATTTGAAATTATCTAATTATTGTGTTAGAAAAAAGCTGAAATAACGAATCATTTTGACTAATATTTAAGATCAGAGGAACGTATGCTGATGGCTTATAACAGATATGTCATAGTTTAGTCAGGATAATGCTATAAAATGAACTAAAACACCCCAAATCAGTGATCTGAGCCTTCATTTCAGTTGCAAAGAGCGTTTTGTGGAACCAGCCATGTTATTTTGGGGGAATTTGGTTGAAAGAAACTCATAGTTCTGATGTAGAAACTTTGAAAACGGGTCAAATTTGACCCGAGGACAACACAGGAGGGTTAAACGTACAGAATGTAATGTTTGGTGACGTGGGGAAGCAGCGTGTGATCATGTTAGGATTCCTTCAGTGCTCATCGTTCAGGAGGTTTTTAAAAAAAAAATCGTACCTTTATCAAATCGCTTGAAAACATCACAACGCTAATCCTTCATCCGGTTCAAATATATAGAGTTAAAAACATGAAAAATGTGACTTAAAACTGGAAGAAGGGTGCCCGGATAGCTCAGTTGGTAGAGCGGGCACCCTTATATAGAGGTTTACTCCTCGACGCAGCGGGCCCGTGTTTGACTCCGACCTGCGGTCCTTTGCTGCGTGTCATTCCCCTCTCTCTCCCCTTTCATGTCTTGTCAAAAGTAAGTAAAAATAAAGGCTGAAAATGCCCAAAAAATAATCTTAAAACTGGAAGAAAAGTCAGTTCCTGAGAGTTGTTATTCTGAGTTGTTATTCTCGTCCAACTTACTGTCGTTTCTAAAGCTGAGAACATGAACACTACGGCCCTATCTTGCACCTGACACATAGCCACGACGCAAAGCCACGCCGCAAAGCCACGCCGCAAAGCCACGCCGCAAAGCCACGCCGACCCAAAGCCACGCCGCAAAGCCACGCCGACCCAAAGCCACGCCGCAAAGCCACGCCGCAAAGCCACGCCGCAAAGCCACGCCGCAAAGCCACGCCGACCCAAAGCCACGCCGCAAAGCCACGCCGACCCAAAGCCACGCCGCAAAGCCACGCCGCAAAGCCACGCCGACCCAAAGCCACGACGCAAAGCCACGACGACCCAAAGCCACGACCCAAAGCCACGACGCAAAGCCACGCCGACCCAAAGCCACGACCCAAAGCCACGACGACCCAAAGCCACGACCCAAAGCCACGACGCAAAGCCACGCCGCAAAGCCACGACCCAAAGCCACGACGCAAAGCCACGCCGCAAAGCCACGACGCAAAGCCACGCCGCAAAGCCACGACGACCCAAAGCCACGACCCAAAGCCACGACGCAAAGCCACGACGCAAAGCCACAACCCAAAGCCACGCCGCAAAGCCACGCCGCAAAGCCACGCCGCAAAGCCACGACGCAAAGCCACGCCGCAAAGCCACGCCGCAAAGCCACGACGCAAAGCCACGACCCAAAGCCACGACACAAAGCCACGACACAAAGCCACGACACAAAGCCACGACCCAAAGCCACGACGCAAAGCCACGACGACCCAAAGCCACGACCCAAAGCCACGACCCAAAGCCACGACGCAAAGCCACGACACAAAGCCACGACCCAAAGCCACGACGCAAAGCCACGCCGACCCAAAGCCACGACCCAAAGCCACGACGACCCAAAGCCACGACCCAAAGCCACGACGCAAAGCCACGCCGCAAAGCCACGACCCAAAGCCACGACGCAAAGCCACGCCGCAAAGCCACGACGCAAAGCCACGCCGCAAAGCCACGACGACCCAAAGCCACGACCCAAAGCCACGACGCAAAGCCACGACGCAAAGCCACAACCCAAAGCCACGCCGCAAAGCCACGCCGCAAAGCCACGCCGCAAAGCCACGACGCAAAGCCACGCCGCAAAGCCACGCCGCAAAGCCACGACCCAAAGCCACGACACAAAGCCACGACACAAAGCCACGACACAAAGCCACGACCCAAAGCCACGACGCAAAGCCACGACGACCCAAAGCCACGACCCAAAGCCACGACCCAAAGCCACGACGCAAAGCCACGACACAAAGCCACGACCCAAAGCCACGACCCAAAGCCACGACGCAAAGCCACGACACAAAGCCACGACACAAAGCCACGACCCAAAGCCACGACCCAAAGCCACGACGCAAAGCCACGACACAAAGCCACGACGCAAAGCCACGACGCAAAGCCACGCCGACCCAAAGCCACGACGCAAAGCCACGACGCAAAGCCACGCCCCAAAGCCACGCCGACCCAAAGCCACGCCGACCCAAAGCCACGCCGACCCAAAGCCACGACCCAAAGCCACGACACAAAGCCACGCCGCATAGCCACGACACAAAGCCACGACGCAAAGCCACGACCCAAAGCCACGCCCCAAAGCCACGACCCAAAGCCACGCCGCATAGCCACGACACAAAGCCACGCCGCATAGCCACGACCCAAAGCCACGACGCAAAGCCACGACCCAAAGCCACGACGCAAAGCCACGACCCAAAGCCACGCCGACCCAAAGCCACGACCCAAAGCCACGACGCAAAGCCACGACCCAAAGCCACGACGCAAAGCCACGACGCAAAGCCACGCCGCAAAGCCACGACCCAAAGCCACGACGCAAAGCCACGCCGCAAAGCCACGACCCAAAGCCACGACGCAAAGCCACGCCGCAAAGCCACGACGCAAAGCCACGCCGCAAAGCCACGACGACCCAAAGCCACGACCCAAAGCCACGACGCAAAGCCACGACGCAAAGCCACGCCGCAAAGCCACGACGCAAAGCCACGACCCAAAGCCACGACGCAAAGCCACGCCGCATAGCCACGACGCAAAGCCACGACGCAAAGCCACGACGCAAAGCCACGACGCAAAGCCACGACGCAAAGCCACGCCGCAAAGCCACG
>CM042331.1:30929694-30944694 GCA_023566125.1 Zingel zingel | reverse complement strand
CGTGCGTCCTTGAGAACTGTAACTGGTAGAACTTATGTTGGCAGTTAATTGGAGCGTTGACCGGCATGACATCAGCATATGTCAGACTGACCTGCCGGTCGCCGGTCATGAACACATGAAAACCGGCCAATCCCGGTCACGGCCGGTCTATCGGTGCATCTCTAAAAATGACATCACTTTATTGTAATGCAGCCTTTCAAACCAGGAAAAGACAACACTTATGCCATATTACGATATCCAAAATCTAAGACGATATCTAGTCTCATATCGGGATGTTGATATAACATCGAGCCCAGCTCTGCTCTCAGGATATCATTCAGATGTTGGACATTAATCTGCGACAGTGGAATCGCTTTTTCCGTTGAATAATTATCCCGGATGATTCCAAACCAGAGTTCCTGTTTTAGACTTTCAGCTCTGTACCACTTCTTAGTCGTGGCCTTTTTTTACAGAGTGACTCTGCAGTGTGCACACAGGCAGCTTGTGGAGGTCAGTTAATCAGTCGGATGTGAATGGCTTCAGTCTGCGTGCTGCACAGCCGGTCGTAGTGATGAGCTGCGGGGACAAAAGCTGTACTCGTTTGTTTCCTCTCTCAGGGAAGCTTCAGACGTCCCCATTCACAGCCTCACCCTTAATGAACTTCCTCACATTCTCTCACCGCCGTATCGTAGCAACACGCTTTATCACCGTCCAGTCACCTGGGCCTTTAGTTTTTAGCTCTGTGTGTGTGTGTGTGTGTGTGTGTGTGTGTGTTTTTTACTATATTCGTGGGGTCCAAAAACCAGGGAGTCCAGTATACTTGTGGGTTCCGGACAGCCTTGTGGGCCCAAAATGCTGGAGCCCACAAGGTTAAAGGTCTGTTTGAGGGTTAAGACTTGGTTTTAGGATTAGGGTTAGAATTAGGTTATGGTTAGGGTGAGGGTAAGGGTTAAGGTTAGGCATCTAGTGGTGATGGTTAAGGTTAGGGTAAGGGGCTAGGGAATGCATTATGTCATGACGGGTCCCCACAAAGATAGTGAAACAAACATGTGTGTGTGTAAGAATAGAAGCACAGTAACTCAGATTTTCAGAATTAAAGCATTCATATATATTTTTATTTGAAGGTTTGGAAAAGTTATTTTTGTTTCGTGTGTACAAGTGTGTACATATGTTTCTGTTTTACTCGAAAAGTACAAGTACGTCAACATTTGGACTTACGTAGCCTACAGTATTTAGTACTAAATGTACTTAGTTACATTCCACCGCTGGACATTACAAATCCAGACATTGTGTACCCATGTTTCTGTTGTCCACCGGCTCACAGCCATTCACACGCTTCGTTATTCAATTCTTTCTTCTTCCTCTTACTCCTCCCACTCGTGGCGTCCAGTTGACTGACACGATGAATGACGTCTTCCTGAAGACGACAACGTGACACGAGCAAAGTCCTTGACACGGAAGCGACTTGTGTACGTGGGTGCTTTTTATGCATAACGGATTACAGTTCAGCTCAGGTTTGAGTCACCGCTTATCTGTCAATCAGCGGGCCAACGTGGACGTAGCTCTGCTTTCTTATTCTACCAACCTATACCACCTCTGCCATTATATAGACCTGTTCTACCCAAACACATCTGATGTACCCTCTGCCGTTCCCACTGTTATATTTTGTTCCAGCCCTACCAAAATAGGAAGTGAGGTCCTTGGGTTTGTGGGAAGAGAAGCGTGCGCCCCCGCACACATCTGATTGAATTATCCCGCAGACTGACAGGATGACGGGCCGTAGCAGCCTGCTGCTCCCATAACCCACTTCACCTCCGTCTGTCAGACGGAGAGAGAGAGAGAGAGAGAGAGAGAGAGAGAGGGAGAGTTCAGTGTTCGGCCTGCTCTGCCACAGCTCCAATGTCTGCAGGGTTTTTCCTACCATTTTGTGAGGTTTAGGTGCAGTAGCGGAGCCGTTTTTGGCAGCACCTAATGCCTACCGTACACTACACTAGTAGACTTTGAACAGACTAAAGTCTAACACCATCTCACATGTAAAGACAATCGCCTTTGAGTTGATTCTCAGCAAAAAAAACCTTTGTTCTTTCACAAATATGAATAACTAACCCTGGTTATAATGTAATAATGTATACTTCATTAATCCCACAAGGGGAAATTACAATGTTTTCACTCTGTTGTTCATTACACACAGGCCTGAATTGCACACACATGCTCAGTACCTCTACATGCACTAATGGAGAGATGTCAGAGTGAGGGAGCTGCCCATGGAAAGGCAGCCCCAGCTGGGGGTTCTGTGCGTTGCTCAAGAGCACCTTGCCAGTGCCCAGAAGGTGAACTGGCACCTCTCTTTGTGTTTTCTTTGCTTGTTCCCTCTTATAAAAAGTGATGAGTTACAGTTTGTTTGCTGCCATCAGTTTCATAAGGCGACAGCGGCTGTTGTTGTTGTTGTCACAGAGAGTCAACAGCTCAAACTGCAGAAGTCTGGAGTAGAAAGGGAGTTTTCTGAGTCCCCCCCCACACCCCCCCCATCGTCTCCTGCTGTTGTATTAACTGGGCTCCTCTTTAATCTTTAATGTATCCTCTGAACTAAACAGGTCACCCCGATTAAACATTGAGCAGCAGCGCTGGAATCTAAGCAGAGTTTGCAAGGCAAGAAAAAAACGGCTGACAGGAGTTGTTGCTGTTTTGGCTGCCGGGCGGATCACATCACTGCCGGGATTAAGTCGATTAGGAATCAGACAACTCTGCTGACCCACAATCCCTCTCTTCTCCCACACGGCTCTCTTTAAACTGAAAATGATCCGTCACGATACAATTAGGAGAGGAGAAGTGTGGCGTTAGCTATAATTAAACCACAACTTATTAATACCACCAACACAGACCTGTCGTCTCCAGATCTGCTGAGTCAGCCCCATCCTCAGCATCCTCACCCCTGATTGGCTCAGATGGCTCGGTTAAAAAATCAGTAATTATGGAAAGGGCCGTGCATGAATAATGTTAAATGACTGCTCGCTGCAAATTATTTGTTGAACTAACTGTGTCACTAACTCACAGCGTTTCAATTAAAGGGGCTCTAAGTGATGTTAGGTAATGTCACTTCTTGTTGACGTTCAAAGTATTGTCAAACAAAACGAAGGCTAGCTCGCCCCTCCGTCCTCCTCATCCAGCAGATTGTGAGGAGATGTTTTTTACAGTGTGTTCAGGGGACATCAAAAGCCGTTTTGGGTCGTCTTTCCACTTTTCCAACCATCACAACTCTAGTTTTGGTTGAAATAAACACACAGTTAACTGATTTACATGTGAAGATACGTTGGCTCTATACACGCTAAAAGTACTGTTTTTTTATATGGAGTCTGGTGGGTTCAGCGCTAGTGACCTCAGAGCTGTTTCTGGTTAAACAGAAAGGTCTTAAATATGTTTTAAAGGTCTATCTCTGAAGGGATCCTTTCCATAATGTTGTCAGACACTTAGAATAATAATCTGAGTCTGTCAGCGGCAACAACAGAACTTTTGTGAAGGAAAATACTTGTTTCTTGTTTCTCCGCTGCCGACTGCAGCGATCTCTCTTAATACTGGACCAACGTCAAATATTGTTGTTCCCATCAGTCACTTAGTCACAATAACTAGACTAATATATGTTTTTTTTTAATACTGAATGAAATGTCCAAGGAACTTATGAGCACATCTTGGTTAAAAAGAAGATTTAAAGTGGTGCTTTTGCTGGATTATTTTGTAGAGAAACACAGCTTATACAGATCTGTCGATTAAATTAATTAATCAATTAATCAACTACTTTCTTTAGTCGAGGACAGCCCTACCAACTTTAATTTTCCTTGCTTCCAGATGCTGCACCATATGAGGAAAATATGCGCTACCGTTGTAAAAAAATCCCGATATATTGTGCAGCCCTACTGCCGAGTGTATAGAAGCAGTCGAGGGCACTTTAAGTTTCTTTGCTTTCGGATTCTCTGCCGAGTGCATAGAAGCAGAGAGCTGGATGTTTTCACATGTAGAGGAGCAGCATGTGTCATGGCAGGTCTTTGTCTTTGTGAGCGAGCGTGCCGAGAAAAGAGAGGAATGTTATTGTCTTTTCCACAGCAGCTGGTTCACTCTCAGCCCCTGCTGTCCAGGCCTCATTCACTGCTCTCTGATTGGGTTTTTGTTGCCTGTCGTGTGTGTGTGTGTGTGTGTGTGTGTGTGTGTGTGTGTGTGTGTGTGTGTGTGTGGGTGTGTGTGTCTTCTGTGGGCGTGTGTGTGTGTGTGTGTCTTCTGTGAGTGTCTTCTGTGTGTGTGTGTGTGTGTGTGTGTGTGTCTACATGTGTGTGTCTGTGTCTTCTGTGTGTGTGTATGTGTATATGTGTGTGTGTCTGTATGTATGTGTATGTGTGTGTGTCTGTGTATTCTCTGTGTGTGTGTGTGTGTCTACATGTGTGTGTCTGTGTCTTGTGTGTGTGTGTGTGTCTGTCTGTCTGTATGTGTGTGGGTGTGTCTGTATGTGTGTGTCTGTGTCTTGTGTGTGTGTGTGTGTGTGTCTGTCTGTGTGTCTGTGTGTGTGTGTGTGTCTACATGTGTGTGTCTGTGTCTTGTGTGAGTGTGTGTGTCTGTCTGTCTGTCTGTGTGTGTGTGTGTGTGTGTGCAGTGTGTTTGTGCACAGTGTGTGTCTGTGTGTGTGTGTGTGTGTATGTGTGTGTGTGTCTGTCTGTGTGTGCGTGTGCAGTGTGTTTGTGCACAGTGTGTGTCTGTATGTGTGTATGTCTGTCTGTCTGTCTATCTGTCTGTCTGTGTGTGTGTGTGTGTGTGTGTGTGTGTGTGTCTGTCTGTGTGTGTGTGTGTGTGTGTGTGTGTGTGTGTGTGTGTCTGTCTATCTGTGTGTGTGTGTGTGTGTGTGTGTGTGTGTGTGAGGACGTGGTTCCTTCATCAAGGCTTTTTTAGGATCAAACAATAGACTCACTCAGCCAGCTAAACAGACATCACCAGAAAGAGGTCAATTATGGAAAAGGACTAACAAAAACCCAAACTCCTGGCGTTCGTGTGATTAGTCTTTGTTATGGAAACCTTCGGCTCGGAGAGATTGGTCTCCTGCTGTCGGCATCAGGCCCTGATTGTACATCTTGACATCTATGAAAATGTGAAATGTTGCAGCTTTGTTCACTCTACATCTTTACACGATGAAATGAAGAACATTGAGTAACTTTGATCGGGGTCAGAACACATTTAAAAAACATAAAATAATGTTTTCTTTATTTAAATCAGAACATTGTGTGGGAGTGGCCTCTGTTTCTGACCTTCTTACCCAGCTTTCATTTATATACTCCTCCTTCTAGGCCGCGGCATCCCACAATGCTCTGCTTTTTTCTCCCTCTATGCATTATTGAGTCTCCTAGTGGCATCCTTAAAATAAAAAGGGGGAACAAGCCTCGCCATAATAGGAAGTAGGACTCTGTATTCAACAAGCATGGCTTCAAAGGCCCGTTTGAAAAATGGATCAGGTGGGGTTGTAGCTACCGTAGATCTCAGGCGCAGGCTTTTTTTCATCAGGTCAACAACACAAAACAACACAAACAAACACAAGAAAAAATACTTATTTATCTTCGTGTAAGTGAAAATCTGCAGAGGATTCCTCTTCAAAGGTCACGTCTTTCTTGTTTTTTAAGGTCCCATGGCATGAAAATGTCACTTTATGAGGTTTTTTAACATTAATGTGTGTTCCCCCATCCTGCCTATGGTCCCCCAGTGGCTAGAAATGGTGATAGGTGTAAACCGAGCCCTGGGTATCCTGCTCTGCCTTTGAGAAAATGAAAGCTCAGATGGGCCGATCTGGAATCTTCCCTTTATGATGTCATAAGGGGAAAGGTTACCTCCCCTTTCTCTGCTTTGCCCGCCCAGAGAATTTGGCCCCCCATGAGAGAGAGAGAGACATCATGGCTTTCAAACGAGCAAAGTTGCAGTTGGTCAAGGCCACACCCCCACCCCCACTCTCCACCTTAGATACAGTATTAGGGACCACTAAGGTCTATATAAAGAGACTTCAGATACAGTATTAGGGACCACTAAGGTCTATATAAAAGAGACTTCAGATACAGTATTAGGGGACCACTAAGGCCTATATAAAGAGACTTCAGATACAGTATTAGGGGACCACTAAGGCCTATATAAAGAGACTTCAGATACAGTATTAGGGGACCACTAAGGCCTATATAAAGAGACTTCAGATACAGTATTAGGGGACCACTAAGGCCTATATAAAGAGACTTCAGATACAGTATTAGGGGACCACTAAGGTCTCTATGAAAGCATCCAAAGAGCACCATGTCATGGGACCTTTAAACCGATTTTTCCCTAAAGGGTGTCTGACTACGGTATGTTAACAAAGATGAAATCTTTCAACTTGGCCCAGTTTTGTTTTTCAGGTGTCTTCATTAAAATAACAACAAAGGACAATCTGAGAGTAAGGAGCCAAAACTGGACTCAGGGGGATACATTTGTGTGATTTAGATGAATCAGACAAAAGAAAACAACAATATCATCTAAATGTTTAATCTGTGGCAGCAAATAATAGACAAATGGATGGATAACTGAAGGAGTCTTTGGGGCAAAGTTATCATGTGTGTATATAAAAATATACAGTATATATAGTCAGAATGGGAAGACGCTAATCATAGACAGTGAAAGAAATGGTCACATTGACGCCATAGACTTCGACAGCGACCAGTGAAGTCAGTTATGCTGTTTTTCCATTACATGGTACCTGCTCAACTCGCCTTGCCTCGACTCGACGTGTGTGCCTAACGCGACACACACACACACACACACACACACACACACACACACACACACACACACACACACACACACAGAATGTGGAAGGTGAGTTGTTGTTGCCAGAAGACACATTTAGTTTCTAAAGAAGCTGGAGGCAGCAAAAAAAACTATGGCTTAACTATTTAAAAATGGTGAGTTTGTTCAGGACCCCCCCGTCTGTTGCTAGCAATGATGACGCAGTGATTAGTGACGATTCTCTCCGACCAATCAGGAGTCTGCAGGTTTTCACGTCACCTTTTGGTATCGCCTCAGCTCGCTGGGAGCCTCGACGGAGGAGATACTAAATAAATGACCTGTTAGCAGGTACCAGGTACTTTTTTTCGTGACGGAAAACCAAAAAAGGCGAGTAGAGTCTAGGCGAGTCGAGCAGGTACCATGTAATGGAAAAACGCCATTAGAAGCTCTTTTCCGGTGATGGCTGAGCGTTACTGAGCAGCCTCCAACTGAGCTTGAAGACGTAGATGTGCCGTGAGCAACCTGTCTGAAAGTTGGAAGTCTTCTGGTAGCTGTGCCAAGAGAAATCTCAATCATTCCCAATCTAGCAGAGACGGAGAGCGTAGGTATATGTAAGGAGATAACATAGGCACAGGCTAATTACTGATCACTAACATGATAGTTAACATTAGTAATTACACTTAAACAGCTAATGGAAGTCCAAACTGCCTGAGAGCTTCTCCTGGACTATACGGTAATTCCTCTACTATGAGACAGTAAGTCTCGTGGTTATGACCCAATCGTTAGCCTATTTTTATAACAACGTCTGCTACGGAGCCATAACGTGAGCTACAAGGTAATGGAGCCTTTTATACATTGTCGTGTTTCTTTAGAAATAAACAACGGACAAATAGAGTCTTTAAACGCTTCAGATGTAAAGTTATTCTCTGTCAAAGTGACGTCAGAATGAATGGCAGTCAATGGGATGCTAACGGGAGCTGATGGCTTGGTAGCATCAGAATGAATGGCAGTCAATGGGACGCTAACGGGAGCTGATGGCTTGGTAGCATCAGAATGAATGGCAGTCAATGGGATGCTAACGGGAGCTGATGGCTTGGTAGCATCAGAATGAATGGCAGTCAATGGGATGCTAACGGGAGCTGATGGCTTGGTAGCATCAGAATGAATGGCAGTCAATGGGATGCTAACGGGAGGTGATGGCTTGGTAGCATCAGAATCTCCCCATAGGAGCTATGCTTTCCGGATGCTCGCTTACCCCCTTGCCGTTATATCCGACGTTACGTTTGCAGCAAGCATTTTGTTACCAAGTCGAATATCCAAATGTCAGTTTTAGGTTAACTTTGTCTGTAAGATAAGACACGTAACATCGGACATAACGTGAGTTTCTCTCCATTCTCTCTGCTGATTCCTCACGTCTGTTTCCACTTTTAGTACTTTAACTTTAACTACTTTAATACGGGTCAATGGAGAGGGCCGATTAGTTTTCCCCTCCAGTGGGGGCGCTCTGTCTCTGTTCCCGGCCCTACAGCTTATCTGTGAGCCTTCAGATTTTAGAGTGGATGCCTCCTCCTGATCTGCCTGTTCTCTGCGGAAGGTCATGGAGGTCGTACATCCCATTACATCACCCGGATGATAATAAAGAGCGCATTAAACGTCACGTGCTGCATCACCAATAAATAACCCAGAGACTGTTCACTGATCCCTGCAGGGCGTCCACATTGTCCTGATGATACTTACATACTTTTACTTTAGTAACATTTTCACTGCAGGACTTTTACTTGTATTTTTACAGTGTGGTATTAGTACTTTTACTGCAGTAAAGGAGCTGAATACTTCTTCCAGCGCTGTTTCCAGTAACTAACTATCAGTGCTGGAAGGAGTGCATGTTGGAGCTGCTCATATTTGCATCTCGGTCGGGGAGGAGTTGTCCTGATTTACTAAAATGCTTCCTGTTGTCCCATGATGCAACAGAGGAAGAGGAGGAGGAAGGGGGGAGTGGTACAGAGGAGGAAGATGAATGATGCAGACCAACCACTCCAAACATTTGGAGTGGTTGGTGAAGTTGTTGGCTCTGCTAAATAGTCTCAGGAAGGAGCTGGTTCTGGTGGAACATTTGCACCCTGCTAAAGAAAACCCCTCCTCCAATATTAAATGAAGTTAACTGGTGACACAATCCAGTAACGTGAGCTCTTTAAATCAGCTGATACATGGTTCCACCTCATTGGCTCTTACCAGTGTATCTCCGTGTGTACTTGGTCCACAGCAATCCCACCAATCAGTCCCAAAACCTCCCAGTTAGAGAGGAAATGACCTCAACATATTCTTATTAAAGCTTAACAGTCATTCCCTGAAAGAACCGAGCAGGCCTGCCTTGCTGCTCCGTCCTAGTCTTCTTCAGAACTTCACATTCTCAGCATGTAGCTCGAAAGTTGTTGTTGTTTACCGAAGAGAACGGAGAGAGAGAGAGAGAGAGAGAGAGAGAGAGAGAGAGAGAGAGATGTGTGTGTGTGTAGAGAGAGAGAGAGAGAGAGATGTGTGTGTGTGTGTAGAGAGAGAGAGAGAGAGAGAGAGAGAGAGATGTGTGTGTGTGTAGAGAGAGAGAGAGAGAGAGAGAGAGAGAGATGTGTGTGTAGAGAGAGAGAGAGAGAGAGAGAGAGAGAGAGAGAGAGAGAGAGAGAGGGAGATGTGTGTGTAGAGAGAGAGAGAGAGAGAGAGAGAGGGAGATGTGTGTGTGTAGAGAGAGAGAGAGAGAGAGAGAGAGAGAGATGTGTGTGTGTAGAGAGAGAGAGAGAGAGGGAGATGTGTGTGTGTGGAGAGAGAGAGAGAGAGAGAGAGATAGAGAGAGACGTGTGTGTAGAGAGGGAGAGAGAGAGAGAGAGAGAGAGAGGGAGATGTGTGTGTGTGGAGAGAGAGAGAGAGAGAGAGGGAGATGTGTGTGTGTGGAGAGAGAGAGAGAGAGAGAGAGAGAGAGATGTGTGTGTAGAGAGGGAGAGAGAGAGAGAGAGAGAGGGAGGGAGGGAGATGTGTGTGTGTAGATAGATAGAGAGAGAGAGAGAGCTTTAGATATAGATAAAGGGAGAGAGGGAGATGTGTGTGTGTGTAGAGGGAGAGATGTAGATATATATATATATATATATATATATATGTATATGTATATATATATATATATATATATATATATATATATGTGTATATATATATATATATATATATATATATATATATATATATATAGAGAGAGAGAGAGAGGGAGAGAGACAGAAAGAGAGAGAGCGATAGACTTTCTTAACCCTTGTGTTGTCTTCGTTTCAACTTTGAAAAAAATTTTTTTTTTCTGACATTTGACGCCTTTTTTCACAATTTGTTTTTGCTTTTTCCAATGTTTTAAATTTTTTAATTCTTCTTCTACACATTTTCAGCGCTTATTTCTACGTCCAATATTTTCTGATATAAAACAAAAATTTAAAACGGGCCAATGTGACCTGAAGTCAACACGAGGGTTTTAATTTCTCTGTTACACTCACACAGCTACAGAAAATACAATTCATACAAAATAAGATCAAAATGCCAGAACAGCAACTACAACAACTACTACTACTACTACTACTACTACTACTACTACTACTACTACTACTACTAATATTAACATACTTATCTTTCAGGAAAAACAGGATCTGAGACGCTTTTCCCTAAAAAAGTGCAGCATCACCCGGTCACATCCCAAGGTGTCATAGATGGAGGGATATTGGCGTTGTCGTGGCGATGGAGCCTGTGTTAAGCTGTAATGAGCTGTCAGGTCTACGCCTCTGTGCGTCTAATCCTGCCATCCCTCTCAAATCTGATCGCATCCACACATCTGCAGCTTAGCCCGAGGCATCGCTGCTTTAATACTGATAATGCCTTTCTAGTTTGTGGGGAATATAATCTTCCGGAAATCCCCTTAATCAAAGCGCCAGTGACACAAACATTGCCTCGAAAAACGGCCGAGTAAAGCCTTAATACGCCGCGGGGAGTTCAAATGTTGCAGGCTGCTCTACTGTGGATCCGTCGAGGTTTTCAGCGAGCATCGATGTGATTTAATATTCTCCCAGGGCTTCAATTACCATCCTGATATTATTATATACATATTGGAAAGAATTAATAAAGCTATATCTGTGCGGTGTTTGGAAATAATTAGTATCGCCTCAAGCTTATTTAAATATAAAATGAATCTTCTGAACCAATGTAAAAGCTTGTTGTGATACTACAGTGAACTCACAGTACATTTTCTATATTTATACAGTTTCCCCCTCTCAGGTGGTCTGTTATGTAATTGTCTCTTTAATGCCAGATATATTAAGGATCACAGAGTGCAGCAGGAAATGAGTTAGCAGCTGAGTTTTGCCCTTTCCGGTTTCCTCGTCTCGAAGTCAGTGGGTTTCTGGTTACATACATAGTGAAATAAGGTCTATTTTTATTATTTATTTTTTATTAATCTTTCATTTTACCAGGAAATAATCCCATTGAGATTCAAAATCTCTTTTTCAAGAGAGTCCTGGCCAAGACAGCAGTATAATACTTCCATATTAAAATATATACAGTAAAACAAACAACATCAAACTGAAAAAGACAGTTGGCCATTTAACATCATCTCAACATAATCCCCAGCAGCGCCCAGTAACAGCACATATGCATTTGGTACTCAAATAGTCCTTTATCCTCATTTTAAACTGTCATTGTTGGTAGGTAGTCTAATTTAAGATGATTCTGCAAGTTATACCAGGATGAGGGTGCAGAAACTTTAAAGGCACTTTCACTGAAGACAGTTCGCGTTCGGGGAATATCATACTTACATGATTGGCCCATATGATGGAAGATTACAGTTCCTGGGGGCGACTTTAGGAGTCAGGAGAGAACATAAGTAAGGAGGCAGTTTACACAGTATGGCCTTAAAGAGAAAAATATACCGATGCTCCAACCTGTGATTACGCAAAGAAGGCCGACCAACGCTCTCATACAAGCTACAGAGATGAGTAGGAAAACTAGAGTTAGAATAGAAATAAGGTCTGTGGTTGAAGGCAAGGCAACTTTATTTATATAGCAGGGCAACTCAAAGTGCTTTACATACAACATTAAACATTAAAAAGCAAAGAGCAAGATCCCTGTCCCAGACCACCTGAGAGGTCTGGGTGGGTCGTAGTGTAGCGGACCTGTCCCAGACCACCTGAGAGGTCTGGGTGGGTCGTAGTGTAGCGGACCTGTCCCAGACCACCTGAGAGGTCCGGGTGGGTCGTAGTGTAGCGGATCTGTCCCATACCACCTGAGAGGTCTGGGTGGGTCATAGTGTAGCGGACCTGTCCCATACCACCTGAGAGGTCTGGGTGGGTCATAGTGTAGCGGACCTGTCCCAGACCACCTGAGAGGTCCGGGTGGGTCGTAGTGTAGCGGACCTGTCCCAGACCACCTGAGAGGTCTGGGGGGGTTGTAGTGTAGCAGACCTGTCCCAAACCACCTGAGAGGTCTGGGTGGGTCATAGTGTAGCGGACCTGTCCCAGACCACCTGAGAGGTCTGGGGGGGTTGTAGTGTAGCAGACCTGTCCCAGACCACCTGAGAGGTCTGGGGGGGTCATAGTGTAGCAGACCTGTCCCAGACTGCCTGAGAGGTCTGGGGGGGTCATAGTGTAGCGGATCTGTCCCAGACCACCTGAGAGGTCTGGGTGGGTCATAGTGTAGCAGTAGATCAGAAATGTATTTTCTAAACCATTTAGGGATTTATATACCAGCAGAAGTATTTTGAAGTGGCCGATCTCGGCAAACGCTGGCAATCTATTTCTTAAGTTGTGGACAAAACGAGACATTTGAGGACGTCATCTTGAACTTTGGGAAACACTGAGATCAAACAACTAATCCATTCAAAAAATCGTCACATGAATCCAGAAGGCGAAGCCCTGCTACTTCTGCTACTTGGGCGGAGTGATTTGCTTTGCAGCAAGCCTGTCTGAGAATATAGTTCCCAGTTTGTTTACGGTTAGAAGATGGCTGTGTGTCATGTGACCTTGTTATTAGTGCACGCTGTGACTCTACAAATCACAACATGTAAATAGGAACATGTTGGCGTTATTTTGTCACTTATTCGGAGCAGTAGGCTAGTTGAAACCATTCACCTGCATGTTCTGTGCAAGCTAAGCTACCGGTGGAGCCGTCAGACAGCGCTACAACACGCACGGAGATGAGAAGGGTAAGTATGGACTTATCTAGCTCTGGGGGTTACGGTGAATAAGAGTCAGACCCCTCCCACCGTCGCTGCTGCTTAGCTGCCTCCCCGATCAACTTCAAAGTTGGGGACATTTATGCCTCAAAAATCTCTTTTTTTGCTTTGAGGTGAGGACGTGGTGCAGCCAGAGAAGGTACATCCAGGCAGCTGTAAGACGGACTCGGTCTGCGCTGACGTCCAGATTTGTTATTGCTGCCCAAAGGTTGGCCAGAAGTTGAACTCAAAATGACGGCTTGTGCTGACTGCCAACACTCAGCACATTTATTGCCCTTTCAAAGATGTCTGAGAAAAAAAAAAGACTTTATAGTCTTAAAAACTGTCTTTGATATCTGGCGTGCTGGTAGAAGTGAGAGCTAATGTAAGGCTACATTTACATCACTACGTTTGGGTTTAAAAAGGAATATCTGCCCCTCTCTCATTCCCCCTGCTCTGACGTTTCCCTCTCTCATTCCCCCTGCTCTGGCGTCCCCCCTCTCTCATTCCCCCTGCTCTGACGTTTCCTCCTCTCTCATTCCCCCTGCTCTGACGTTTCCCCTCTCTCATTCCCCTGCTCTGACGTTTCCCCTCTCTCATTCCCCCTGCTCTGGTGTTTCCCCCTCTCATTCCCCCTGCTCTGACGTTTCCTCCTCTCTCATTCCCCCTGCTCTGACGTTTCCCCTCTCTCATTCCCCCTGCTCTGACGTTTCCCCTCTCTCATTCCCCCTGCTCTGACGTTTCCTCCTCTCTCATTCCCCCTGCTCTGGCGTCCCCCCTCTCTCATTCCCCCTGCTCTGACGTTTCCCTCTCTCATTTCCCCTGCGCTGGTGTTTCCCCCTCTCATTCCCCCTGCTCTGACGTTTCCCCCTCTCATTCCCCCTGCTCTGGTGTTTCCCCCCTCTCATTCCCCCTGCTCTGGCGTCCCCCCTCTCTCATTCCCCCTGCTCTGACGTTTCCCTCTCTCATTCCCCCTGCTCTGGTGTTTCCCTCTCTCATTCCCCCTGCTCTGGCGTCCCCCCTCTCTCATTCCCCCTGCTCTGGCGTCCCCCCTCTCTCATTCCCCCTGCTCTGACGTTTCCCTCTCTCATTCCCCCTGCTCTGGTGTTTCCCTCTCTCATTCCCCCTGCTCTGGCGTTTCCCCCTCTCATTCCCCCTGCTCTGGTGTCCCCCCCTCTCATTCCCCCTGCTCTGACGTTTCCCCCTCTCATTCCCCCTGCTCTGGTGCCCCCCCTCTCATTCCCCCTGCTCTAATGTTCCCCCCTCTCATTCCCCCTGCTCTAGTGTGTCCCCCTCTCATTCCTCCTGCTCTGGTGCCCCCCCTCTCATTCCCCCTGCTCTAATGTTCCCCCCCTCTCATTCCCCCTGCTCTAGTGTGTCCCCCTCTCATTCCTCCTGCTCTGGTGTCCCCCCTCTCATTCCCCCTGCTCTGATGTTCCCCCCTCTCATTCCCCCTGCTCTAGCGTGTCCCCCTGTCATTCCCCCTGCTCTGGTGTTTCCCCCTCTCATTCCCCCCTGCTCTGGCGTCTCAACAGCCGCAAACGGAGACCTTTGGCAACGCCGACACCTGAGAATTAAAGCTCCTGACGTTACCATGGCAACGGTGTCCAGTATACCAGGATGATGATGAGATGTGAGGTCTGGGTGTGTTAGTTTGAACTGAGATTAGTTCTTCTACTGGAGATAAAAACACACAGAGATCACTTTTGCCTCAGAACTCAAACGCTTAAAAACCAAAAGGTAGCGGTGGAGATGAAGGTGAAGTATCAGCTCGTGATTCCTTGTTATCAGTCAGCGTTGTAGCCCAAATCTAATCAGACGCTGTGAACTCTGAACCCGTCGTCTTTTCTCCACATCTTATTGGCGTTGGAGGCGCGAGACTGAAGCTATTTCCAGCTGTGTGTTCAGGACAGCAGGAGCTGTGCGTCTCAGATAATGAAAACACACCGTCCAGCGGCCTTTCATCCTCCCCGTCTTCGCTCATTACTGCTCGACACTCGGCAGAGACATTAACCAAG
>CM042331.1:30926553-30929454 GCA_023566125.1 Zingel zingel | reverse complement strand
TTCCTTTCTGCTGTGCAACCTACCGGCTGTCTGCTCGCTCCATCTCCATGCTGTAATACAACTAATTGCCTTTTCATTAGATGCAGGTAAATGAAATTGTCTTTCGTCTCTGCTGCTGCACATGTGAGAGGGAAGTCGGGCACAGAATCCGTCACAGCGCTGGATGACACGATGAACCGTACATCAGCGGTGATAGAAAGGCACTGTTAGCACTGTTAGCAATCTGTGCTTTTATAAACCTCCCTCATCATCATAACGTTGATGGTGTCCAAGTTTCCATAGCACACGTTTGGCTTTCTTTCAACATAATTGTCAAAAACAATAACGTGGATGGTTCCATGCAAAGTAGCTTTTGATTTCTTTCCTCACCCCTGATATGTAAACGTCTTATTAGAAAGTGACAGCTGCTGTTCTGCTGCACTGCTGGAAACAAATGTTTATTTTTCTTTAGTCTAAAAAGCAGCTGGTGAACGGGGTCTCTAAGAGCGTCTTTTAATCAACATGTAGAACGAGAAAGGACGGGCGTTTCCTCTGGAACTACGTGTCTGCTTCTCCTGCTGGAGCTGTGGAGCTGTGGCTGGGCTCCACACACACACACACACACACACACACACACACACACACACACACACACAGACACGCACGCACGCACACACACACACACACACACACACAGACACACACACACACACACACACGCACGCACGCACGCACGCACGCACACACACACACACACACACACACACACACACACACACACACAGACACACACACACACACGCACGCACGCACGCACGCACGCACGCACACACACACACACACACACACACACACACACACACACACACACAGAGACACACACACACACACACACACACACAGACACACACAGACACACACACACACACACACACACACAGACACACACACACACACACACACACAGACACACACACACAGACACACACACACACACGCACGCACACACACCTCTAACTGAACACTGGCATGTTGGAGCATGTTTCGGCCTCACGCTGCTGTCACACCACGGACCTCTTCCTCCTCTGGGCCTCAGCCTTTTCTTCGTCCTCAGCCTCCTCTTCCTCCTCTTCCTCCTCTCAGCCTCCTCTTCCTTCTCAGCCTCCTCTTCCTCCTCTGGGCCTCGGCCTCCTCTTCCTCCCTGTGGTTAGCTTCTCCAACACACCAGCCAGTGTCCAGTCAGTACACAGCAACTAGCCCTGTAACAGTTAGAGATAGATAGGTTATCGGCCATATTTCAGTGAAAGAAATCGTAATATTTTAAGAAAAATATCAAATGGTTGGATTTCCATAAAAACACAGTGATGGTCCCCAGAGCCTGAATCTATTTTGGACCCATTAACTTTGCTCTAACTGATCATCCAGACATTTGGCGGGTGTTTAAGTTTGGGACAGTGTTGTTGGGAGGCAGGAGGCGGGCGGAGGCAGCTGGGCAGGTGGCCACTGCGTCCCACGACGCTCCACAGTTGCAGCTTTGAGAGATGAAGCCCGTCGGAGTTAGCCAAACAGCACTAATGCTCTCCCCAGGAAGCCGTCCTGCCCAAATGCTAACAAGGAAGCAAAAGCCGGCTGTGTTTGTGTGCTTTTTGAACAGATGCTCTGGCTGTTGATGCGAGAAGGGAATGCCATTTGTTTTCATTTTGTTGCATTCAGGGGACGGAGGAGGATTATGTAGTGAGAGAATCATCCTTCAGTCCGTCCTTTTTCTCTGAGTGAGCCGATTTATATCTCCGCTAAACAAATGTTTGTATTTTGGGAATGAAGGACAAACAAACACACCCACAGCGTGCGTGCTTTTCATACAGAACCTGTGTATACATTTACATTTTACCCCACAAGGTTGAGAAAAGTGTCCCCTCGCTTTCATGTCTTCTCATCCAATCAGCAGCATCCCTGTGAAGTCTTTTAGATCCTTGTTTGTGCTCGTTTACTGCTGTTCTTACAAATCTGCAGCATTCAGCCACTGTGGAACGCCCAAAAGGCCAACACAGTGCTCGTGTGGACGGGATGTTTTAGTTTTTTAAGAACGAAGGAGGGAAAACCTTGTTTTCAAAAATTCCTCTTTACATTTGGAAGAGGCCAAAGAGAGTCAAACTAAACGTTTAAAGCTTGATTTATGGTTCTACGCTCAATCTACGCCGTAGGTACGCACGTAGGTACGCACGTAGATACACGTAGCTACACACGTAGTTACACACGTAGGTACACACGTAGATACACGTAGCTACACACGTAGTTACACACGTAGGTACACACGTAGATACACGTAGATATACACGTAGATACACGTAGATACACGTAGTTACACACGTAGGTACACACGTAGATACACGTAGATACACGTAGGTACACACGTAGCTACACACGTAGTTACACACGTAGGTACACACGTAGATACACGTAGCTACACACGTAGTTACACACGTAGGTACACACGTAGCTACACACGTAGTTACACACGTAGGTACACACGTAGATACACGTAGCTACACACGTAGTTACACACGTAGGTACACACGTAGATACACGTAGATATACACGTAGATACACGTAGATACACGTAGTTACACACGTAGGTACACACGTAGATACACGTAGATACACGTAGGTACACACGTAGCTACACACGTAGTTACACACGTAGGTACACACGTAGATACACGTAGATACACGTAGATACACGTAGATATACACGTAGATACACGTAGATATACACGTAGATACACGTAGGTACACACGTAGATACACACGTAGATACACGTAGATATACACGTAGCTACACGCGTAGGTACACACGTAGATACATGTAGATACACGTAGATACACACGTAGGTACACACGTAGGTACACACGTAGATACAT
>CM042331.1:30904053-30921553 GCA_023566125.1 Zingel zingel | reverse complement strand
TAGCTCCATGATGCTAGCACCGATTCGGCTCGTTTTTTTTGCTATCAACAGTACTCACATACTTATAGCGATCAGGGTTAACGTAAAAATTGCCCGGAGTTCTCCTTTAACAAAAGAATTTTGATATTTAAAAAAATGTGGTAGTTACAGTGAAACAACTTCCCTTAGGTGGTTGAGGTCAAACATGGACGTGAGGCGTATCTTGGCAACACTTAGGGTCCTATTTTAACGATCTGAGGTCACGGCGTGAAGCGCCTGGTGCAGGTGTGTTTAGGGCGTGACCAAATCCACTTTTTCTAGTTTGACGTCGGAAAAAAGGGTCCGTGTGCCGGGCGCATGGTTCTAAAGGGTTGGACTTAGTGTCTTCATTAATCAGAGGTGTGTTCTGGGCGTAACATGCAATCAACCAATCAGAGATCATCTCCCATTCCCTTTAAAAGCCAGGCGCGTTTGGAACTTGGAGCATTGCTGTTATGATGGAGGATTAGCACCGTAATATTTTTATTTGTAATCTTCTGCGTGTGTGTGTGTGTGTGTGTGTGTGTGTGTGTGTGTGTGTGTGTGTGTGTGTGTGTAACAAGCATAGTGTGCACGTGCTGTGCACGAGCCTAGGAGCATTTTACTAATACTCTGTTAAAATAACAATGAAATGCTGCGTTATTGACTTTAGACCAGGTTTTTGTTGGTCAATGGTGCCATCACTTCCCGCTGCCTCAAGATAGCAATACTCCCAGAATGCACCTGAACACACCTCCCTTTAAGACCAGCACGCCCAGAATGCACCTGAACACACCTCCCTGTAAGACCAGCACGCCCAGAATGCACCTGAACACACCTCCCTGTAAGACCAGTACGCCCAGAATGCACCTGAACACACCTCCCTGTAAGACCAGCCCGCCCAGAATGCACCTGAACACACCTCCCTGTAAGACCAGCACACCCAGAATGCACCTGAACACACCTCCCTGTAAGACCAGCACACCCAGAATGCACCTGAACACACCTCCCTGTAAGACCAGCACGCCCAGAATGCACCTGAACACACCTCCCTGTAAGACCAGCACACCCAGAATGCACCTGAACACACCTCCCTGTAAGACCAGCACACCCAGAATGCACCTGAACACACCTCCCTGTAAGACCAGCACGCCCAGAATGCACCTGAACACACCTCCCTGTAAGACCAGCACGACCAGAATGCACCTGAACACACCTCCCTGTAAGACCAGCACGCCCAGAATGCACCTGAACACACCTCCCTGTAAGACCAGCACGCCCAGAATGCACCTGAACACACCTCCCTGTAAGACCAGCACGCCCAGAATGCACCTGAACACACCTCCCTGTAAGACCAGCACGCCCATGGGCATGCTGCATTTGTTATTTAAACTACGTGGACACTGGACGGTCTTAAACTAGCAAAGACACTTGGGTTGGGCCTTACGCTGCGCCGGGTGCAAGTTAGGGCCCTTAGTGTGATGACAACACAAGGGGAGGGGGGGCGGGGCTTGGAGTCTGTTCACAATTGAATTGAGTTATTTATGTATTATCTGCTCTAGCTTTACCAATGTTTGAGACACAGATATGGGGATAATAACGGTCCAAATAGACGTGAAAAAGAGACACGAAACTACCAGTAAGAGACACTAACTGACTATTAAGAGACGCCAAATGACCACAGAGACCCAAAACAACCCAAAAGCAACACGAATGACCAAAAAGAGACACAACACGACTACAAATGTCTGGGGGAATTTGCATTTCTTTTTATTGAAAAAAACATAACATTTTCTTAAAGAAAGGAAGCTTAAACCCAACGCCAAATATGCACACCTAAGTCTTCCACAAAGCCAGGGAAAACACTGTAAGTAACATGTTTGGATGCAGCCATTTTTGTGCCATCGGCCATTTTAATACAACAGATAAAAAAAAGATTTGTCGCTAAAGATTGGCTGAGTGGCTGCCAAGGTCCTCCTCCAGCCAGATAATGAAGAGTACGTCGTGTTACACCTTCCTTTGTTACCTCCCCAAGGCATAATTAGACACAGTCGAAGAGGGAGATCAATCCTGAACATCATAATACGACTCCGAGTGAAGCTGTTAAACGATCCTCCGGAGACTTTTCGGTGTTTAACAGCCAGCGGGCATCACTGGGAGGCAGGCTGCTGTCTTAATTCCCTAAAAACTGAGTTAATTCAGGATGGATCCAGCACTATTGACCCTCCCTTTATCCCAGCATGCACTGAGACACCCAGGACTCATCCAAAGTTCACCACACAGACGGACAATCACATTGACACTGACAACATCATGGAAAGGATCCCTACAGAGATAGACCTTTTAGTTAAAGAGTAAGATCCTTTTAGTTTAACATGAAACAGCCCCGAAATCCCCATCACCAAACTACACCAGATTCCATGTAAATAATCAGGACTTTTAGCATGTATAGAGCCAGCATATTTCCACCAGACTCCATGTAAATAATCAGGACTTTTAGCGTGTATAGAGCCAGCATATTTCCACCAGACTCCATGAAAATAATCAGGACTTTTAGCATGTATAGAGCCAGCATATTTCCACCAGACTCCATGTAAATAATCAGTACTTTTAGCATGTATAGAGCCAGCATATTTCCACCAGACTCCATGTAAATAATCAGGACTTTTAGCGTGTATAGAGCCAGCATATTTCCACCAGACTCCATGTAAATAATCAGGACTTTTAGCATGTATAGAGCCAGCATATTTCCACCAGACTCCATGAAAATAATCAGGACTTTTAGCGTGTATAGAGCCAGCATATTTCCACCAGACTCCATGTAAATAATCAGGACTTTTAGCGTGTATAGAGCCAGCATATTTCCACCAGACTCCATGTAAATAATCAGGACTTTTAGCATGTATAGAGCCAGCATATTTCCACCAGACTCCATGAAAATAATCAGGACTTTTAGCGTGTATAGAGCCAGCATATTTCCACCAGACTCCATGTAAATAATCAGGACTTTTAGCGTGTATAGAGCCAGCATATCATGGAGTCTGGTGGGTTTGGAGATGGGGCTCTTACTCTTTAACAAAAAGGTCTATCTCTGTAGGGATCCTTTCCGTTATGTTCTCAAACACTTAGAATAATAATCTGAGTCTGTCAGCGGCAAAAACAGCAGGTCACTCTGTCTGGATGTCCAACAACGTGGATTATAAAAGACACCTCTACCGGCCACAGAGTGCAGTATGTTTCTGTGGTTTACTGTGTCCAAACTATAATGTCCAGTTTTCTGTCCTCAGTTGAAGACCGTTTTATAAGTTGGACCTGCCCTCCATTGCTGAGTGTCTTCACATGAAAGCTAGTCTTTGTGACGCTGGAGATCCACCATGTCTCTGACTGAATCACCACCTGCTGCAGGCAAATTAAATATTGACTTCTCGTATTGACTTGTGGATCTAATTTGAAGTGATTGCGGATGAGCAATAATGGTGCAGGGAGAAAAGAGTCGGCTTTAACAGCGAGCTGTCGGTCACTTGTTAAGGGCGCCGTAATTGGCAGGACGGAGCAAATGATTGAGCTCGAGAGGGAACTAGTTTATGCGGAAGTCAGGGTCGTTTTTAGTGTTCGGTGTCAGGAGGAACACACCTCTATTTAACGGTTCAGTCAGAGCGGATGCTGCGGAGAGGCTGAGCTGTGTTGGAGGGAAGAGAAAGTGATTTGTGCTGCAGGTATTGATGCTTCAGAGCCAGCTGAGGGACGGGCGAAGAGAAGGGGACATAAATGGTGTTGATGGGAGGCCGCACGCTGGCGTCCAAAACATCCTCCGACGGTGAGCCCCGCCGCGATGCAGAGCCTGCTTGGACCAAACAGAAAAACTCATCATCTCAGACACAGCCAGCGCTGCAGAAACATTTTTCATTCCGATCCACTCGGTCAATATTTGCCCGCTGGCCTCAAACCAAATACACTGATATTGAAAGTCGTCACACTCGGAGAGGCAAGAAGAAAAAGAAAAGCAGCGAGAGAAAGAGAGAGAGAGAGAGAGATAGCAGAGGAGATGGAGCTCCACACATCCTACATAAACTGTGACCAGATGGGAACGGTCCGACATCTTTGAGGAGTACGTTTAGACTCAGAGAGGGAGATATGGACCTTCTTCACAGCAGACATGTTGACTTGTCATAGTAGGAAAAGCCCAGCTGAGATTGATAACCTTAACGATGGCTCAGTTCCATCAAGTGTCCCAGGAAGCTATTTCAGTGAGTCAGCATGCTCAACACCAGGGCCTCTCCTAAGAGGAAGACAGCCATCAGTAATGGGATTTACCTACTATGACACGTCAACATGTCTGCTGTGAAAAAGGTCTATTAGCTGCTAAGTGTAGCTTAGCACAAAGACTGGGAGCAGAGGGAAACTTCTAGCATAAAGAAAATCCACTTTTCAACATCTCCCAAACTCTTTATATTGTTTATATAGAATATAGCATAATTAATAATTAGTACAAGTTAATAATTATCATTTCATTGATTGTTAACAGTAAAATAACTTAACTATCTGTTCACCATTTGATAATGATGGATATTTTAAAACCAAGAGGGGTCCATCTTTGTAGAAAAATGTCAGTTTTCACTTGTAGTTTGGAGTTTGAGGTCTTGCTCTCCCTCTCAGCACCAAACAGGAAGTAAACAGCTAGAGCCAGTGTTGTTTATGGTTGCTATAGCTAACCGCTAAAGAGGGAAAGTTGCTGATGTTTAACCCTTCTGAAGTGAGTCATCCAACGGGAGTTTTACAAGCAGATAAACACAGACCTCTGGGTACTGGGGACGTTCATCTGCATGTACGGTAGAACAGAACATCTGCTGACTTTCCCTTAAAGTTACCAGCTAACGCTAGCAGTAGCTAGTTAGCTTGGTTACATCTTTCAAAAGGAATCTAGTTGTAGTCTTGTGACCCTGACAGATCCCCAGTCTCTACATAGATGTGAGATGATTGTCAGACTTTAGTCTTTTTGAAGTCTGTTTAAAGTCTTCTAGTGTACGCTAGGCATTACTTGTAGCTGAGTATTTTAACTGTTTAGTATTGGTACTTTTACTGTTATAAAAGATCTGAATACTTCCTCCTCCTCTGACACAAGCACAAGATGAGAAAGTGAAGGATCTTGGCGGCTCGGTGGGCGGCAGGTCTTCAGGATCATGTCCTGTTCCAGGTCTTTCTGTCTGACACAGAGCGTAATTACTCACCACATGCCAAGTCTGCCTCCAAACATTTGGTTAACCGCAGTCTCTCTGTTTGGACAAATTAACCTCCACTCGGCACGTACCGGCACCGAGCGCGCTCAGTCAGGCTTCAGCGGCCAGAGGTTTTTATGTAAGATGCGGTCGAGTAAACAGGAAACAAAAGACGACGACAGGCTGCATAAATACATCTTTAAAAACATGGAGTCGACAGCTGGTCCAGGTTTAATGTTTAGAGTCCACGCTGGTTTAAAAAACAGAACAACAGTGCTTATCTGCTCCAGTTTTTCCAACGTCACAGACTGGTCCAAAATTATGTCAAATTGCATTTTTTTTTTCATTAAAAACACATCACATATTCTTGAGAGAGTACCCTTAAACCCCCGCTCAAAATATGCTCACCGAAGTCTTCCACAAGCCGAGGGAAAGCACTGCACTGCCTCCTCTTACAGTTTGATTTTGGGGTTGTGCGATTAATCAAACTTTAATCACGATTACGGCTTCTAACCATCACAAAAACAAAGCAGCTGAGAAGGACAGTTATTCTGCACATAACGTTTTGCAAGTTGCGTATCTTACCAAGATTTATTCCGAGTGACACCAAACATGACACAATTGTTCCGCATAGAGGCTTGAGCATCCTCGCCAAATTTAGAGTGAATCGGCCATTAGATGGCGCTGTTAGAATTTCTTTTATTAATTAGCCACACCGCGATATTTGGGAAACATACTTTGTCTAACTCCTCCTGGGCCGTGAGTCCAATCTGCACGAAAACTTGGATATAGACTCGGTGGACCCTCGTGACTAAAAGTTATCAAAAGAATTTTGATAACTAATACAAGGCGCAAGTTATGGAGGAACAACTTCCTGTAGGTGGCTGTTAAAACATGTATGGTTGTATCTTGGCAAAATGTATTCTGATTTACATTAACTTTGAATGTGTGGTCTACATATGATGTTGCTTCTGCCAGGACCCCCGACTGCAAGAAGGCGAGGGCCCGTTCATCGCTGTCTTGTGTTGCGTATGAAAAAACTAAGTTCAAAAGGTAAAAGTATTAAGGGAAATGTCCCTGTTCCTGGACCTTATCACATGACCATAGGACATGAAGTAATTGGACGTCGTCTGTCTTAACATTTCCAACAGTTTGCTGCGTCTTTCAGACCAATTCTACACAATCTGGAGGGAGTCCAATAGGAGCGAGAGGTGGTGTAACGGACCGTAGTTGATCCGTCAACACTCACGGTTCGGAATGCATGTGAACCGCAGATCAATTGCAAACCATAATAATTGTGTGAAATACCTTTTTACTGTCGCCGTTACTTAAAGTAAGCTGATACATCTCTATGAAGGGTTACCGTGAAAAGATACAGGCAGCGCGCTTGGAGGAAGGTCTGGCAAAGCGAGACTAATGTTAGCATAACGTTACCGTTAGCTAGTAGCTGGATTAAACACCTTGAAATGCTGACAGCTAAGCGGTGTAAAAGTGTGACTGTATTTCACTGTGTGCACCCCTAGAAGCGATGCATAACCTTGAACTGAATGAGGGACCCTCACATCCTGTGACGGAGTTTCACAGGGTTCATACGCTTTGAAAAAACTGGAAAAGTTAAAGGCCTGGAGAGGTTTTGGAAACATAAAAGACCCGGAAAGTTTTGGAAAAGTCATGGAATTTCTTTTTTTAACACAGCATAATAATATGTGATTAATAAATGTATTTGACGTCGTCCTAACCTCAGCGTTCTATATTACGACTCACACTATGAACCACATATTATATATACATTATCATTCATGTGATGGTTAAACCTCTGAGGGACTCTAACACAGATTTGTATTCTTATTGTATAATGTCGACTGACATTTTCAGGATACATAGTCTTGGAAAATTGCCAAAAAGTCATTGAAAAGTATCGGTTAAAATTAGGGCTGTCAATCAACTAAAAAATGTAATCTAATTAATTACACACTCTGCGATTAATTAATCAAAATTAATCGCATACATAATTAACGGTGCCTGAACCGATACTTTTTAAGAAAGTAAAAAAAGAAAGAAAAATAAAGGTACTAATAAACAGTCAGTGACATTAAAGAACGGCTTGTTAGTTGCTAATATGGTCAAAATTAAATGATTTAATAATAATGTATAACAATAACAATAACTTATTTCACTAGTAAGTTGCTGTTGAACAACAAAAATAACCACCAGATGGGAAAAGGACATTTACAATAACTTCAAATGCACCATGAAGCTGTAGTTTACCAGTTTCATTGAACGCACCGTCTGTGTTGTTTCTCCGACGGCTAAAACACAGTCAAACTTTACACCGTTTAGCGTCAGCTGTCAGCATTTTTTAACGCGTTATTTTTTCTTAGATTAATTAATCGACATGAACGCGTTATTTTGACAGCCCTAGTTAAAATGCGTATGATCCCTGATTCAATATTCCCACAGATTCCGTCCCACTCCTCATGCTGAATGTCATTCTTAAAGGTCTTAAAAGGTCTGGACTTTGACTCCTGCAGACACCTGATTCTAGTTCCTCCTCCTCCCTGTTACGTGATGCGGACCACCCTGTTACTGCAGCGAGGCCCCTCCCTGGATGGATGAGTGTGTTAGGATGTTTCCTCCCGCCCTCAGGCTGTCGCTGTCGTAGACAAGGGGGGGAGGGGTGGGAAGGGACAAGAAAAATCCTCCCTTTGTCCCCCTCAAAGCCCCCTGGGTGACTGCAGGAAGTTCTCGAATATCTGAAGAGATGCAGCGAGGTTCAGTTGTTTCACTCTACAGCAGTGGTTCTCAAATGGGGGTACGTGTACCCCTAGGGGTACTTTGGAGCACTGCAGGGGGTACGTGAGATTGTTTTTTAAATATGTTAATTTAAAATAATTTAATAATATCAGTCATCCATAATTCCCTGACAAATTATACTATACTAGTGAATTAATTTAGTAATGGAATTTAAACATTTGAAGTAGCATTTCAATGTTTTTCAGTTACAAAATTGTTGTTTAGTCAATCAGACGCTGTAATGTACCTGTTTATACCGGCTTTTTCCCCCCAAAAAAGGGGGTACTTGGCACAGAGAATATTTCACAGGGGGTACATTATTGAAAAAAGTTTGAGAACCACTGCTCTACGTGATACGCAGTATACCCACTAAGAAAGCTCCAGGATTTCCACATACCCGCTTAAAAATGCCCAATGACCCACAACAACATACTCTCCATTATATCTTTGATATATTTAGAATTATTGTCTGTGTTGTTCTTCTTCACATCAGGCTAAATAAAGGGATTTCCACCGTAAATTGGTGCGTAAAAGTGTATCAGAATACAGGAAATGGAGTCTGTGATGCTCAAAACTTCCCTGGGGGAGGACACCCAGACCCCCCCCCCCCCCCAAAAAAGGCAGATTCTGGCCAATATACACAGTACAGTATACCCACTACAATACATTAGACTTCACCACCAGGGAACTTAATTTGAACATTGAGACAAAATGTACGTGAGAAAAAGCCACTTAACACGTGCTTGTTGTCTGGAATTCAAAGGTTCATTTTCTTAAATAAGTGGCGGTGTCGGTCAGTTGAAGTTGTTTCAAGTATTTGCTTAAATCATAAGTCATTTTTGTTGATTGTGCGTTCTGTTTTCGGCTTCAAATTCTAGGAAAATTCTGGAAACAAGTTCATTTTGAAACACTTTAACCTGGTGACATTTTCACATCTTAAGAAAATAATATTTTATCCCAATCACTCAAGTTTGAATGACTCAAACCTATTTATCGATTGTAAAAAAAAAATAGTTTACAAATGATCAATGAATCGATTAGTCTTTGCAGCAGATTTAGAAATAATGAATGAACTCTGAGGGTTTTCGTGGCCGAACTGCAGCTCACGTGTGGAGGCTTGTTCTTTGGTTTTTGTGCGTTCGAGTGTCGAGTGTGTGGTCGCTGCTCTTTGTGGCTGCATCTGTCCACCTCCATTGTTTGCAGGGGTCCATCTGCCAGCTCCCCCCACCCCCCCCCACCCCCCCCCCCCCCCCACGCTCAGGCAACAAACACCCCCCTAACCCTCCTCCTCCCATCCTCTCACTGCGGAGCCAGCTGTCCCTTTCTCCCTCCATCACTCAATCATTCAGTGTTCACAAACTTCCCAACTTTACTTTTGTCGTGTGTGTCTGTGTGGGTTTCTGTGTGTGTGTGTGTGTGTGTGTGTGTGTGGGTGGGTGGGTGTGTGTGTGTCTCTGTATCTGTGTACGTGTGCGTGTGTGTGTCTGTGTCTGTGTGTGTGTGTCTCTGTATCTGTCTGTATGTGTGTGTGTGTGTGTGTGTGTCTGTGTGTGTGTGTGTGTGTGTGTGTGTTTGTGTGTGTGCGCCTTACATGTATGAAAAGTGTATGAAAAGTGCTACATGTATATACAGTCTGTCTATTGATCAACTTGCATGTAAGTTACGTTTATTTTGTATTTTATTTGACCATTTCTTTTACATGTACTTCAAGTGAACATGGCGGTCTTTACAGTTAAGTTCAGCCGACAAACGGGCGACCGTCATGTAGCGACGACTAAAAAATGTGGTTTGTGTTGAATAGAGCTGCAAAGATTAATTGATTAGTTAAACTGTTAAATGAATCGCCAACTATTTGGATGATTTAGTTATCAGTTTGAGTCATTTTTTATGTAAAAACAGTTAAACTTGTGTGATGTCAGCTTGTTAAATGTGAGTATTTTCTAGTTTCTTCTCTCCTCTGGGACAGGAAACTGAATATCTTTGAGTTGTGGACAAAACGAGCCATTTGAGGACGTTATTTTGGGCTTTTTGGGAAACACTTTTCTGACATTTTAGAGACCCAAAAACTAACCCATTCATCTAGGAAATAATCCACACATTAGTCCACCATGAAACTAACCGTTAGTTGCAGCCCCGGTAAATAACATAATAATATATGTGCATATATAAGTGGGAGGGAGTAGAAAGTAATTTAGAGACTTTAGCTGTCTGAAAGGTTTTCATCAACAGCAAATAAGTCTGGGCTTAAACACAGACAGAAACTAAATAAAACGATCAAAGTCCGTCTTGGTTCTGTCTTTCCACTGTTCCAACAATCACCACTCTGGAAATAAACCCTTAATTCACCCATTTACATGTGGAAATTTGCTGGCTCTATACACGCTACAAGTCCTGATTATTTACATGGAGTCTGGTGGAAATATGCTGGCTCTATACACGCTAAAAGTACTGATTATTTACATGGAGTCTGGTGGAAATTTGCTGGCTCTATACACGCTACAAGTCCTGATTATTTACATGGAGTCTGGTGGAAATATGCTGGCTCTATACACGCTAAAAGTACTGATTATTTACATGGAGTCTGGTGGAAATATGCTGGCTCTATACACGCTAAAAGTACTGATTATTTACATGGAGTCTGGTGGAGATATGCTGGCTCTATACACGCTAAAAGTACTGATTATTTACATGGAGTCTGGTGGAAATATGCTGGCTCTATACACGCTAAAAGTACTGATTATTTACATGGAGTCTGGTGGAGATATGCTGGCTCTATACACGCTAAAAGTCCTGATTATTTACATGGAGTCTGGTGGAAATATGTTGGCTCTATACACGCTAAAAGTACTGATTATTTACATGGAGTCTGGTGGAAATATGCTGGCTCTATACACGCTAAAAGTCCTGATTATTTACATGGAGTCTGGTGGAAATATGCTGGCTCTATACACGCTAAAAGTCCTGATTATTTACATGGAGTCTGGTGGAGATATGCTGGCTCTATACACGCTAAAAGTCCTGATTATTTACATGGAGTCTGGTGGAAATATGCTGGCTCTATACATGCTAAAAGTCCTGATTATTTACATGGAGTCTGGTGGAAATATGCTGGCTCTATACACGCTAAAAGTCCTGATTATTTACATGGCGTCTGGTGGGTTAGGGGATGGTGATTTCTGTACTTTTTAGCATTTGAAACTATCTTCTCGTTTGTTTAGTGAGAGAAATCCTAACCTACACACGTCTCAGATACTAGTACTAGAAGTAAAAGTTACATTACTTTGTTGAAATAAAAGTATAAACTCTTACAACGTTGTACCGAAACCTCTCCCCCTAAATACTTCTTCTCGGTGACGCCCACACTTTGACTTTTCATCCAGTTCCCACCTCCTGGTTCTTGGTTTTTGGGGTTTTCTTCGTCGTTTTTGACGCTATGTCTGACATTTCATTTTTTTTCAACATTTGGAGGGCTTTTTTTTACGTTTTTGGATTCTTTCTTTATAGATGTTTTTCGATTTTTTTTTTTTAAATTGGTGCTGTTTTTGTCCCTTTTCCTAAGTGCGTTTTTCCTAATTTTTGCCGCTATTTCCGAGCCTGACAAGCCAGACCCACATCAAGATGTTGGGTCTGGGAACTCACTGAACACATCTTCCTTTTTTAAGAATGACTTGAGTGCCGTTCTTTGTTCTTTTCTCAAAGAAAAGCTGAACTCCAAGTCTTCCAGAGTCGCAGCCAAAGACCGCTGTTCGCCAGCAGCAGCCATAAGCCCCGCCCACCTACTCTATACACGATGTGATTGGCCCGGCCAGAGTTTGGTTTTCCAGCTCGCAAGCCAACGGTATGCTATTTCCAACATTTTGGGGGCTTTTTAAAAAAAAAAAAAAAAAAAAAAAAAAAGGTGCTATTTTTGATGTTTTTGTCCCTTTTTTCCGACATTTTTTCCGACTTTTTTGCCTCTCTGTCTGACATTTTGGAGGCTCTTTTTAAAAACGTTTTCGATACTCTTTCCGAAAAACATTTGTACCGAAACCTCTCCCCCTAAATACTTGTTCAGCTGTAATATTAGCCTCTCGGTGACGCCCACACTTTGACCTTTCATCCTCCGGTTCCTACCTCCTGATTGGTCCGTTTGCGTCGCAGCAGGGAGGATCAAACCAACAGAAGCTCCTGGTGTTGCCCAACAGATGTCCCTAATCCCGGCTAATCCAACATGTTAAACGCTTGTTTTCTCTGCAGCCAGCTCCGGGCGCCGACCCTGGCACCGGCGCTTTCCCACAGGCCGGTTGGACCCTCCCCCCCCTCTGGTCCCGGTCGAGTGCTCTCCGCTGCCCCCCCCCACACTGAATGAATTAATAACGTGTCTGTTTTCCACCGCCATATGTGAGGCTATTCACGACCGAAAGGGGGAAGAAATATGAGTGTTTATCAGCAGTGGAAGAAGTATTCAGATCCTTTACTGCAGTAAAAGTACTAATACCAGACTGTAATAATACTCTGGTACAAGTCAAAGTCCTGCAGTGAGAATGTTACTGCAGTAGAAGTACTAATACCAGACTGTAATAATACTCTGGTACAAGTCAAAGTCCTGCAGTGAGAATGTTCCTGCAGTAAACGTGTGTAAGTCTCATCAGGAAAATGTAGTTAAAGTATTAAAAGTTAAGAAGAATCCTCACGTTGTAGAAAGAGGAAACTATCCAAACAGTCAGTCAACTTACAGTATCTTCTCTCTTACTTTCTCTCTTTCTGTCTCTCTGTCTCTCTTTCTGTCTCTCTTACTTTCTCTCTTTCTGTCTTTCTCTTTCTGTCTATCTGTCTTTCTTTCTCTCTGTCTTTCTCTCTTTCTTTCTGTCTCTCTTTCTGTCTCTCTGTCTTTCTGTCTGTCTTTCTGTCTCTCTGTCTTTCTCTCTGTCTTTCTGTCTCTCTTTCTGTCTTTCTTTCTGTCTCTGTCTTTCTTTCTCTCTGTCTTTCTGTCTTTCTTTTTGTCTCTCTTTCTGTCTTTCTGTCTCTCTTTCTGTGTTTCTCTGTCTTTCTGTCTTTCTTTCTCTGTCTTTCTGTCTCTCTTTCTGTCTTTCTTTCTGTCTCTGTCTTTCTTTCTCTCTGTCTTTCTGTCTTTCTTTCTGTCTCTCTTTCTGTCTTTCTGTCTCTCTTTCTGTGTTTCTCTGTCTTTCTGTCTTTCTTTCTCTGTCTTTCTGTCTCTCTTTCTGTCTTTCTTTCTGTCTCTCTTTCTGTCTTTCTGTCTCTCTTTCTGTGTTTCTCTGTCTTTCTTTCTCTGTCTTTCTGTCTCTCTTTCTGTCTTTCTTTCTGTCTCTTTCTGTCTTTCTTTCTGTCTCTCTGTCTTTCTTTCTCTCTGTCTTTCTGTCTCTCTTTCTGTGTATCTGTCTTTCTTTCTGTCTTTCTGTCTTTCTCTTTCTTTCTTTCTCTCTGTCTTTCTTTCTCTCTGTCTTTCTGTCTCTCTTTCTGTCTTTCTTTCTGTCTCTTTCTGTCTTTCTTTCTGTCTCTCTGTCTTTCTTTCTCTCTGTCTTTCTGTCTCTCTTTCTGTGTATCTGTCTTTCTTTCTGTCTTTCTGTCTTTCTCTTTCTTTCTTTCTCTCTGTCTTTCTTTCTCTGTCTTTCTGTCTCTCTTTCTGTCTTTCTTTCTGTCTCTTTCTGTCTTTCTTTCTGTCTCTCTGTCTTTCTTTCTCTCTGTCTTTCTGTCTCTCTTTCTGTGTATCTGTCTTTCTTTCTGTCTTTCTCTTTCTTTCTTTCTCTCTGTCTTTCTTTCTCTCTGTCTTTCTGTCTCTCTTTCTGTCTTTCTTTCTGTCTCTCTTTCTGTCTTTCTGTCTTTCTTTCTGTCTCTCTTTCTGTCTTTCTTTCTGTCTCTCTTTCTGTCTTTCTTTCTGTCTCTCTTTCTGTCTTTCTTTTATAACCTACATGTGTTCTGTATGCAGTAATCTGAATGTGTAAAGTAACTAGTAACTAAAGTAACTAGTAACTAAAGCTGGAACAGATGAATGTAGTGGAGTAACTAAAGTAACTAGTAACTAAAGCTGTAATAGATGAATGTAGTGGAGTAACTAAAGTAACTAGTAACTAAAGCTGGAACAGATGAATGTAGTGGAGTAACTAAAGTAACTAGTAACTAAAGCTGGAACAGATGAATGTAGCGGCGTAACTAAAGTAACTAGTAACTAAAGCTGGAACAGATGAATGTAGCGGAGTAACTAAAGTAACTAGTAACTAAAGCTGGAACAGATGAATGTAGCGGAGTAACTAAAGTAACTAGTAACTAAAGTAACTAGTAACTAAAGCTGGAACAGATGAATGTAGCGGAGTAACTAAAGTAACTAGTAACTAAAGTAACTAGTAACTAAAGCTGTAACAGATGAATGTAGTGGAGTAACTAAAGTAACTAGTAACTAAAGCTGCAACAGATGAATGTAGTGGAGTAACTAAAGTAACTAGTAACTAAAGCTGCAAGAGATGAATGTAGCGGAGTAACTAAAGTAACTAGTAACTAAAGCTGGAACAGATGAATGTAGTGGAGTAACTAAGGTAACTAGTAACTAAAGCTGTAACAGATGAATGTAGTGGAGTAACTAAAGTAACTAGTAACTAAAGCTGTAACAGATGAATGTAGCGGAGTAACTAAAGTAACTAGTAACTAAAGCTGGAACAGATGAATGTAGCGGAGTAACTAAAGTAACTAGTAACTAAAGCTGGAACAGATGAATGTAGCGGAGTAACTAAAGTAACTAGTAACTAAAGCTGTAACAGATGAATGTAGCGGAGTAACTAAAGTAACTAGTAACTAAAGCTGTAACAGATGAATGTAGCGGAGTAACTAAAGTAACTAGTAACTAAAGCTGGAACAGATGAATGTAGCGGAGTAACTAAAGTAACTAGTAACTAAAGCTGTAACAGATGAATGTAGCGGAGTAACTAAAGTAACTAGTAACTAAAGCTGTAACAGATGAATGTAGCGGAGTAACTAAAGTAACTAGTAACTAAAGCTGGAACAGATGAATGTAGCGGAGTAACTAAAGTAACTAGTAACTAAAGCTGGAACAGATGAATGTAGCGGAGTAACTAAAGTAACTAGTAACTAAAGCTGTAACAGATGAATGTAGCGGAGTAACTAAAGTAACTAGTTACTAAAGCTGGAACAGATGAATGTAGCGGAGTAACTAAAGTAACTAGTAACTAAAGCTGTAACAGATGAATGTAGCGGAGTAACTAAAGTAACTAGTAACTAAAGCTGTAACAGATGAATGTAGTGGAGTAACTAAAGTAACTAGTAACTAAAGCTGTAACAGATGAATGTAGTGGAGTAACTAAAGTAACTAGTAACTAAAGCTGTAACAGATGAATGTAGAGCAGTAGAAGTAGAAAGTGGCCTGAAAAGAAAAGACTCAATTATAGTACAAGTACCTCAACATTTGGACTGAAGTACTTAGTTATATTCCATCTCTGCTTTTTTATTTAGTTTTCTTCCGTCTGCTGCAGATTCCACCATCAAAATAAAAGTCTAAATACATGAATTTCAAAATAAAAGTCACGTTTTAGATTGATGAAATGTAATTTTCCTCTGATTGGCCATTTTGAAATGTTCAATTCCATAATCCATCTTTGTTTTTGTCATAACTGCGCTAGTATGAACACGTGCTGTTCAGAAATGTCCTTCAAGAAGGTTTTTACTCTCCGTCCGACAACAACAGAGCCCTGCGGGTGACACATGGTCCCTTTTAAAATGAGTAATATGCCCCCCTCATATTTCAAATCATTCCTTTTAAATAACTTTTTATTCCCTCGCTTTAGTAATTCATACCATCAAATGACTCGATTCGTTCCCTCAAATGAATAATTTGTGCCTTGGAATGACTAATTCACGGTCTGAAATGACTTCATTACCCCGTTGGGCCCCGTAAAAAGTTACTTAGCCATCAGAGAAAAAAGCGCCAAAACTGTGGAAAAAAGCATAAAAATGTTCAAAAAGCACAAAAAATGTGGAAAACTTTGTGTGTGTGTGTCTGCGTGTGCGTGCGTGTGTGCGTGCGAGTGTGTGTATGCCTGCGTGCACGTGCGAGAATGTGTGTGTGCGCGTGCGAGTGTGTGTCTCTGTGCGAGTGTGAGTGTGTGTGTGTGTACGAGTGTGTGCGCGAGTGTGTGTATGCATGTCTGCGTGCGTGTGAAAGGGTGTGTGTGTGCCACATATGGCGGAGACGCTGCTACTATACCCCTAAGAACTGAGTATTATGCTACTTAATACCCTTAATAACTGAGTATTGTGCTACTTAATACCCTTAATAACTGAGTATTGTGCTACTTATACCCTTAAGAAGTGAGTATTATGCTACTTATACCCTTAATAACTGAGTATTGTGTTACTTATACCCTTAAGAACTGAGTATTGTGTTACTTATACCCTAAAGAAGTGAGTATTGTGTTACTTATACCCTTAAGAAGTGAGTATTATGCTACTTATACCCTTAAGAACTGAGTATTGTGCTACTTATACCCTTAAGAACTGAGTATTGTGTTACTTATACCCTTAATAACTGAGTATTGTGCTACTTATACCCTTAATAACTGAGTATTGTGTTACTTATACCCTTAAGAATATGTGTGTGTGTGTGTGTGCCTGTGCGAGTGTGTGTGTGTGTGTGTGTGTGTGTGTGTGTGTGTGCCTGTGCGAGTGTGTGTGTGTGTGTGTGTGTGTGTGTGTGTGTGTGTGTGCCTGTGCTAGTGTGTGTGTGTGTGTGTGTGTGTGTGTGTGTGTGCCTGTGCGAGTGTATGTGTGTGTGTGTGTGTGTGTGCGTGTGTGTGTGTGTGTGCCTGTGTGTGTGTGTGTGTGTGTGTGCCTGTGCGAGTGTGTGTGTGTGTGTGTGTGTGTGTGTGCCTGTGCGAGTGTGTGTGTGTGTGTGTGTGTGCCTGTGCGAGTGTGTGTGTGTGTGTGTGTGTGTGTGTGTGTGTGCGTTAGCTCGCTGCTAAACTGTTATTGTTGTAACCAAACGGCTAAAAGAGAAGATTTGTCTCTCATCCAAGATACTTCTAAATCTACTTAAAGACTTTTACTCACGTCATATTCTGAAAGCTGACTTTAAAGTCCTTTTCTGGTAAGATACTTGTACTTTTACTGAAGTATTGCTTTCAAGTACTTCAGCACCTTCTGACAGACATGCTGTACGTGACAGAGTGTAACTGGATGAGGCTTAACTCTCATCTGGATTTGATCAGTTCACGTTTAGAGTGACGCGTGGAAAATGGAAACGAGGCCAGTGTGTTAAAACCCTCCTCAGCGTGAACATGGCCGAATCGGCACCAATAACGTCCACTGCTGCTCTCGCTGCCGTCTTTCAACCTCTTATGATCTGTGATTAGTCACGGGAGGGGGGGAGATGATCAGCGGACACAGCAGTATATTACTTCTCCTCGCCGCTTCACTGTAATACAGAGCCTGACCTTTCGTTGGTTTGTGTTGCAGCCGCTGGTCACCGTCTGAAGGTGTGTGTCACGTCG
>CM042331.1:30879053-30894053 GCA_023566125.1 Zingel zingel | reverse complement strand
AGGACATGATCACCTGTTTCCTGGTGAAAGTCTTTAGTTATCTCCTTAACTTCTTCAGGACATGATCACCTGTTTCCTGGTGAAAGTCTTGGGATTTCTCCTTAACTTCTTCAGGACATGATCACCTGTTTCCTGGTGAAAGTCTTGTGATTTCTCCTTAACTTCTTCAGGACATGATCACCTGTTTCCTGGTGAAAGTCTTGAGTTTTCTCCTTAACTTCTTCAGGACATGATCACCTGTTTCCTGGTGAAAGTCTTGTGATTTCTCCTTAACTTCTTCAGGACATGATCACCTGTTTCCTGGTGAAAGTCTTGTTTTCTCCTTAACTTCTTCAGGACATGATCACCTGTTTCCTGGTGAAAGTCTTGAGTTTTCTCCTTAACTTCTTCAGGACATGATCACCTGTTTCCTGGTGAAAGTCTTGAGTTTTCTCCTTAACTTCTTCAGGACATGATCACCTGTTTCCTGGTGAAAGTCTTGTGTTTTCTCCTTAACTTCTTCAGGACATGATCACCTGTTTCCTGGTGAAAGTCTTGTGTTTTCTCCTTAACTTCTTCAGGACATGATCACCTGTTTCCTGGTGAAAGTCTTGTGTCTTCTCCTTAACTTCTTCAGGACATGATCACCTGTTTCCTGGTGAAAGTCTTGTGTTTTCTCCTTAACTTCTCCAGGACATGATCACCTGTTTCCTGGTGAAAGTCTTGTGATTTCTCCTTAACTTCTTCAGGACATGATCACCTGTTTCCTGGTGAAAGTCTTGTTTTCTCCTTAACTTCTTCAGGACATGAACTCTGCTCCCCCCCTTTAAAGCCCTGTCTTTTAGGAGCCAAACATCCCCCCCGACCTCCTCCCTACGAGGATCTTCACGCTCTTATACAGCAGCAGTCAATGTGCTGCTGACAGTAATAAATACGTGGAATACATACCAATAACAGAGCTTTACTTTTCGTAGCTAAATGTACGAATGCTTGATGAGAGCAGCCTGCTCCTCTTCCTACCAGCAGAGTCTCTGGTTCCAGCTGACTTCCCTATATCAATCACTTCTTAAACTAAACGAGTGTGAGAGCTCCCAAAAGTTTAAATGAACACACTCCCTCAGCCAGCAAGCAGCAGTGGTGATCTGTGTTGAGAGGAGCTGCTATCTGGAGCCAACAGACCCACTCCTGCTGCTCCATCACAGAGACGTTAAAGCCGATTAATTACAAAACTACTGAGGAAGCACAAAGGATATCCGTTATCAATCTATAAATTCAGATTCAAGAAATGAATGTTGAGTGTGCGTGTGTGCATGTGACTTTGTTTGAATCACCTGTGATTTCCCTGTGATTTGGCTGTTGAATAATGAACTAACCCAACTCCCAGCTGTAGTGACTCGACCCTTGTCTGTATATCACTGAAAGGAACCTTATTTTGAAACGCTCTGAAGAAGGCTTTGTGCCGAAACGCGTTGATTTATTGTGATGTGAGCCTAATTAAACAAGTGAAACGAGAGTATTTTGTCCTCCTTAACTTGGTAATAGGGTTGGGTACCGTTTGAATTTTTACGATTCTGATGCCGAACCGGTACTTTTAAAACGATTCCGATTCCTAAACCGATTCTTGAAAAACTGAAAAATGACCATATTTGCTTCTCTGGCGCGATACTACACCTCTCCTGACTTATGGCATGTCCTGCACAGGAGAAACCTCTCAGACGGTGTACAAGAGGACTGGACACACAGAGAGGAGTTAGAAAGGGCAGACAATGTGGGGAGGCTCCGGGGTGTCTAACTGTTCAGATGCACCAATCAGGGCCAGGGGGGGGGGGGGGGGGGGGGGTGTGTCTAACTGTTCAGATGCACCAATCAGGGCCAGGGGCGGTGTCTAACTGCGTGTCAATCACTGCTCATGCACACGCATTTCATAGCGTCCTCCCCTCCCCCTTCCCTGCGCACCAGCTGCAGATAGGTTTCCTCCTCTTCACACGTGCTCTAGCGTGCACAGCTCTCCCTTGTGGGGGGAGGGGCTTAGGAGACCATTTTGGGCTTTAGCGGAAAGGGGGGGAGGGACTGAGAAGTTGTCGACGTTCCGATTTTTTGGCTAAGTCCTGGATCTTCACAATCCTACCTACAGCACCTTTAACATTAACACTCATCTCCACTTATACACCCATTTTTCTGTCACTATTCATGGAGGTTGCCACATACATTGTCATTCATTTTAGTGTTAAAAAGGGTGAACTTTAACACAGATTTTTATTCTTATTGTATAATATCGACTGACATTTTCAGGAATACATAGTCATGGAAATTTGCCAAAAAGTCATTGAAAAGTATCGGTTAAAATGCGTTTGAACCCTGACCTCAGTAGCAACTACCACAAACGCCGTAAAACAACCACCACTTAGTGCCTTAACAATAATCCAGAACTCATATCATAACAAACAATAACGAATGCCCTAACAGTGACCTAATAACACCACAGCAACAGTGTAGTAACACCCTAGTTCAGAAAATGCAAACACCCGAACGAGTGATTAGCAAAAAGATTGCTTTGTTATTAAGCACATTTACACTTTTTCAAGAATATTTTGGCTTTTCTAGATTGTTTGTACTTGTTAATAAACTTAAGACACAGACAGATGCATCTTTAAAGCTCAAGTACACGAATACGTCGGTGTATTTGCATGACTTTGATGTGCACCAGCTCTGGCTCGGAGAATGGACCGAATCAGCTCTAGCTGCAGGAAATTGGGCATGCATCAGAAAGTCCCATTTCCTCCTCATCATCACGGCATCCAGTCGTCATTAGAGCGGCTTTGTATGGATGAAAGACGAGTGGCGAGTGGATGCTGATGAAAGCCAATTTAACTCTACACGGACAAAATGGCTCGTTGTTAACGTCGTTAACATTTCCTCACACACGCCGTGCCCCAACGGTTGGAACTGCACACTCAAAAAGGGAGGTACAAGACAAGAACATTTCTGTACAGACAGGTCCACTTTTAAATATGTTCTAAGAGTACAGTATTGTGTTTTATGAGGCTAGAACTGTACCTTTTGACTAATTTGAGGGTACAAAATGAAAGCCAAGCGTGTTTCAATCCAACCACGAAAGAAAATGCCTCTGCACTCAGTTGGATAGACCTACAACGGCTCGGCGCCTCTCAAAATCTGACGAAAATCTTTTAAACTGACCTTTGTCGATCAAAAAAACAGACAGATTCAGCAACTGCACGGTCTATTTCTCGCTTAAAATGTCAGAAACACGTTTCGGTGAACTATTTTCGTAAAATACGAGATCATATTCACAACGAGACGCCATTAGAGTCGAAATTCGGGAGCAGCCAGAACCATGTGTTGCGTTCGTCACGCTCATCCCCCTCGTCGTTTATATACTGTCTATGGTCGTTTCCAGTAAGTGTTTTAACGTAGGTGTATAAAGTGGGCACTACGGCAGGAAGTGGTTAGTGCACGTTAACGGTGTACTGACGGACCGTGAGACGCACACACGCTCCGAACCGAGACAAAAGAACAGAGACAAGAGAACCGAGACAAGAGAACAGAGACAAAAGAACCGAGACAAGAGAACCAAGACAAGCGAAGTGAGACAAGAGAACCGAGACAAGAGAACCGAGACAAGCGAAGTGAGACAAGAGAACCGAGACAAGCGAACCGAGACAAGAGAACCGAGACAAGAGAACCGAGACAAGAGAAGCGAGCGGTTCGGATGTTTTTTCATGAACCGTACCCCCCCATCTGTCTCATAGCTTTAGCAGATTGATTTCAGACACGTTGCACAGCACTCTCCAGAGTCACGTAAATGCCAAACAAAGTAGAAAATCCCTTCTCGAGAGCCTTTTTTTATTTGTGCAGAAAGAATAAGAAGAAGCACCTTTCAACAGATGACTGCTCGGCGTTGGACAAGACAGATGTGTTAAAGGATTAGAGCCACTCTCTTTGTTTCTGTGGCGTTTACTTTTGCACCTTGCTTACATTAGAGTCTGAAAAATCCATATCTGAAGGGCTGTAATGGCGTGTATGTGCAATCAAGTTCTCCCTCACGGGCACTTGTGTGATTCTGCAGGTCTCGGGGATGACACTGTTTGGCAGCCGGCCCCAAATGTTATTTAGAAAACACCAAAAGATAAGCACAGATGTTCTACTAAATGCTTAACCCCATCTTTTCCAACCAAATTACCGAGAAAATACCACGGATGGTTCCAGGTTCGTAAGTACAGTTAATGATCACTACTGTCGTTGAATTTTGAGTTGTTTTATTCAATTTTATAGCGTTTGAAAAAAAAATGAAGCGGTGTCTAAATAGTATTTGACACACACGAGTCTGTGATTATCCATCAACATACATTCCTCTAGTATTAGTCAAAATAATTCATAATTTCAGCTTGTTTGACTCCAAAAATTAGGTTTAGGATTATTGACCATGAATTCCGAAAAATAAGTGTAACAGTAGTGGTAATAAGATGGTGTCCGTGGCGTGTTTACAGTACTGATGGTAGTGGAAAAAAGCATCAACAAAGTGTCCCAAAAAGGGACAAAAATGTCTGAAAAAGTGTCACAATCACAGAAAAAGAAAACGTCACAAAAGTGTTCATTTTGTGCATGGTCGGCGGGGGAAGACAACACAAGAGTTATATTTTTTTCAGCTCTCTCTCACAAAGACGGGAGCCATTTTTGCACCCCTATTTCAAAAAAAACTTCAAATATAACAAGTTCCACCAGGCCTGATGCGTGTGCACATTTGGGTGAGTTTTTGAGCATGTTTAGGCCCTCAAAAAGCAGATTCATCGTTTGGAATAATAATTCCTTTAGTTCCAAGAGGGCTCTTAAGTATATTGTTATCGTGATATACAACAACGTTATTGCTTATTCTCCTCATATCTTGCAGCTTGTGTTGCGTCGGTCTGAAGCGTAGTGTATTTTCATTTTAAAAATCTAATTCCCGGTGGCTTTAAAAAGGTCTAAGTGTGTCCCTGTGATACCTGCTGTCACCACGTTCAGCATGTTCATTCACTTTCTGCGCGGCTCTCTCCAGGAGGGACGAGTCTCTGCTCTCCAGGCTGGAGAGGCTTTCAACGGGTGACCTTTGAGACAATAAGAGCTAACCCCGGCTCCGGCAAACGCTGAATGGCGAGCGGTGGCCCCTGGGTCCCGAAGCAGGCGGCTGCCTCGGCTGCCTGTGGATTACATTGATCCCCTGAAACAATGGAGGCCCCACCGCATCCATTGTTGAGGGGGAATTAATAAATAACAACATGTGAATGAATGCAGGGGAGTCTGGGGTTTTAATGCTGCACTCTTAAGCTTTTGGAGGCTTCAACTGTGAAATCATTTGTTACCAAAATGTGTCACGGAAACCTTCGCAGTGACTCTTAGTTTACTTCTCACACAGTCAGCAGGTTGACATACATGAGTGATGGTTAAGTTAAAATGACCAAAGATAAGCAGCTGTATCCCGAATCTATCCAACTGTTCTGACTAATTCATGATTTGCTGCTTTCTGTTTTCTAAAAAAAGGATCTTACTCTTCAACAGAAAGGTCGACTTCCTTAGAAATACTTTCCATAATGTTGTCAGACGCTTATAATATTAATCTGAGTCTGTCAGCGGCAACAACAGAACTTTTGTGAAGGAAAATACAAGCTGGACAACTGTCCACTATAGCTTGTTTCTCCGCTGCCGACTGCAGCGATCTCTCTTAATACTGGACCATCGTCAAAGGTTGTTGTTCCCATCAGTCACTTAGACACCAAAACATGGGGAAATAGGGTCCAGGTTAAAAAAAAACCAGAAGATACCCTTTAAATAACACTTCTAGTCCACCTTAAAGGACAATTCCGGTGCAAAATGAATCTAGGGGTTAATAACAGATGAGTACCGAGTCGACCGTTCTCTGGGACATGTTTTCATGCTAATCGAATGTGTCTGTAGCTTGAAACAAGCTAGCGCGGACCGCTGATTAGCTTACAACGCTAGCCTTCGGAACATAAATGAACTACTTTAACGTAGATTTTCTTTAGGGCTTTATTACGTGGTATCAGATCGGTGCATTAACTCCCCGATACCGATACCAGCATTTTAGGCAGTATCGGAGCCGATGTCTAACTTAGACCCAGAAACATGGGAACATAGGGTTGGACAAACCGAAGTTACCCTTTAAATAACACTTCTAGTCCACCTTAAAGCCTCCAGCTTCTGTTTTAAGGTGGACTACCTGATTAGTAATGCAGCAGCAAGGCCCTAAAAGGATGTGAATCCCTCCAACTTCACCCCCCCACCCCCCCTCTAATGGGAGGCTTTTTTTTGTTTGTTTTCCACTCCGAAAGAAACTGTAATCAGATCGTTTGGATGAATTCTTCAGAGTCTCTTTTGTGATGATTTGGAAACTTTGTATACGTGTACTCTACTTCCTCCTTCCTTGGCATTTCATGTTGTTTATGTATTTACAAGGTAATAACTGCAGCGAGCAAGGACACTCTGGCCTGAAAATGCTTTCAAACTGGACGCCATGTCGCCTGCACTGAAATCCTTTGAAAAAAATAATGTTTTATAAATAACTGTCTGCCAGAGAAAAAGAAATCCCTCCCCTCCCCTCCCCTCACCCACACAAACACACTGTAGTCCATACAAAAAAGCATATAAAAGGCAGCGTCGGGATGAGAAGGGACAGTGGGATGGAACATAAAATATTTAGAGAGCCTGTTCTCCTCGGCGCTGCGAGGGTGAAGCGAAGGGGAAAGCGAGATGTACTTATCTCGGCTTTGGAAGATGCATTTTTCTTTTCCAGGCTGAAGATTAGGAGGACGGGTGGGGGAGGGGTCTGTGTGTGTGTGTGTGTGTGTGTGTGTGTCTCGGTCATTCACTCTCTCGGTCGCTCTCTGTCTCTCTCTCGTGTGTGTGTGTGTGTGTGTGTGTGTGTGTGTGTGTGTCTCGGTCATTCACTCTCTCTCTGTCTCTCTCTCTCTCTCTCTCGTGTGTGTGTGTGTGTGTGTGTGTGTGTGTGTGTGTGTGTGTCTCGGTCATTCACTCTCTCTCTGTCTCTCTCTCTCTCTCGTGTGTGTGTGTGTGTGTGTGTGTGTGTGTGTCTCGGTCATTCACTCTCTCTCTGTCTCTCTTTCTCTCGCTCTTGTGTGTGCGTGTGTGCATGTGTGTGTGTGTGCGTGCATGCGTGCCTGTGTGTGTGTGTTTGTGTGTGTGTCTGTGTGTGTGTGTGTGTGTGTGTGTGTGTGTGCGTGCGTGTGTATGTGTGTATGTGTGTGCGTGCATGCGTGCGTGCGTGCGTGCCTGTGTGCATGCCTGCGTGTGTGCGTGCATGCCTGCGTGTGTGCGTGCGTGCCTGTGTGTGTGTGCGCGCGTGTGTGCGTGCGTGCCTGCGTGTGTGCGTGCGTGCCTGCGTGTGTGCGTGCGTGCCTGTGTGCGTGTGTGCGTGCCTGTGTGCGTGTGTGCGTGCCTGTGTGCGTGTGTGCGTGCCTGTGTGCGTGTGTGCGTGCCTGCGTGCCTGTGTGTGTGCGCGCGTGTGTGTGTGCGCGCGTGTGTGCGTGCGTGCCTGCGTGCGTGCCTGCGTGCGTGTGTGCGTGCGTGTGTTCTAGTGGGTTGGACTGTAGGACAGCAGCAGTTTGTCTCTCAGACTCTGAACAGATGTGAAGCTGCCAGACTGATTCTCTGTTTTCACATTAGAGTCAAATAGAGACACAGTAGAGCTGCTCTTTGATTGGCTGCTGGCTGCGCAAACTCAGTGATACTAGCGTTAAATCCTGAAAAGGTGAACATTCACAAGGTAAATCTGTTTGTTACATATATACATATTTACAAAGCATTTGATAGATGATTTGTTTTTAAAGTTTGAACAATCTTGTTGTATTTTTGAGTACTGGTGTAACTAACGTATTACTGTCATCATTGTTGATTAATGTGTGGATTATTTTCTGGATGAATGGATTAGTTGTTTGGTCTCTAAAATGTCAGAAAATTGTGAAAAATGTGGATCAGTGTTCCCCAAAAAGCCCAAGATGATGTCCTCAAATGTCTCGTTTTGTCCACAACTCAAAGATATTCAGATTATTGTCCCAGAGGAGAGAAGAGACTAGAAGATATTCAGATTTAACAAGATTAAGGCAAAAACAATTGAGTTTCTTTTTCATAAAAAATTTGTCATTTCATGAATCGAATATCAAAATAGTTGGTGATTCCTTTAATAGTTGACATCTAATTGATTGATCTTTGCAGCTCTAACGCTGATATATATATATATATATATATATATATATATATATATATATATATATATAAAGTATGAACGGATGTGCAGCACTTCCAGTAGGTAAAATATCCAGGTGTCAGTTATTTAAATACATTTTATATCTCAGCAAATTACAATCTTTCATATATATTTGAAATTTACAAAATCACTTGAAAGCATAAAAGCAACAAACACTGAAAGAAAAAGAAAAGGTTGAGGGAACGTTTGACACTTATAAAAGCACAGATTGAGTGTAATCTATGTGAGTAGAAACCATATCTTTACTCTGAGTAATTAAAGGTGCAGTACGTGATTTTGCACAAAGATTGTTGTCCTATGACATGCTGCTTTTTTGATGCTTTTATATAGACCTTAGTGGTCCCCTAATACTGTATCTGAAGTCTCTTTTATATAGGCCTTAGTGGTCCCCTAATACTGTATCTGAAGTCTCTTTATATAGACCTTAGTGGTCCCCTAATACTGTATCTGAAGTCTCTTTTATATAGGCCTTAGTGGTCCCCTAATACTGTATCTGAAGTCTCTTTTATATAGGCCTTAGTGGTCCCCTAATACTGTATCTGAAGTCTCTTTATATAGACCTTAGTGGTCCCCTAATACTGTATCTGAAGTCTCTTTTATATAGGCCTTAGTGGTCCCTAATACTGTATCTGAAGTCTCTTTTATATAGACCTTAGTGGTCCCTAATACTGTATCTGAAGTCTCTTTTATATAGACCTTAGTGGTCCCCTAATACTGTATCTGAAGTCTCTTTATATAGGCCTTAGTGGTCCCCTAATACTGTATCTGAAGTCTCTTTTATATAGACCTTAGTGGTCCCCTAGTACTGTATCTGAAGTCTCTTTTATATAGACCTTAGTGGTCCCCTAGTACTGTATCTGAAGTCTCTTTTATATAGGCCTTAGTGGTCCCCTAATACTGTATCTGAAGTCTCTTTTATATAGGCCTTAGTGGTCTCCTAATACTGTATCTGAAGTCTCTTTTATATAGGCCTTAGTGGTCCCCTAATACTGTATCTGAAGTCTCTTTTATATAGGCCTTAGTGGTCCCCTAGTACTGTATCTGAAGTCTCTTTTATATAGGCCTTAGTGGTCCCCTAATACTGTATCTGAAGTCTCTTTTATATAGACCTTAGTGGTCCCCTAATACTGTATCTGAAGTCTCTTTGATATAGGCCTTAGTGGTCCCCTAATACTGTATCTGAAGTCTCTTTTATAGAGACCTTAGTGGTCCCCTAATACTGTATCTGAAGTCTCTTTTATATAATGACCTCTGAATAGTTCTACTTGTTGTTAAATTGCAGTGTGAGCGGCAGCCAGCGGATCATTTAGAAGGCAACCGGGACTACATTGTGCGTCTGCCCTATTTCTGATACCGTGGCGGCAGAAATTTTGCCAAGGCGGGCCGCCACTACAAAATCAACATAGAGGAAACACTGAATATTCAGTAATTTTGACAAAAAGTGTATTAGATTTAGCCTCGTGAGAGCGTCCTGATCTCACGAGCTCCAGTTCTCCACTCGCAGATCAGTCTGGCATCTTGAGACAGAGAACATTTGGAGCCGTTCGCCAAACAACCGACCAATCAGCGTTGGCTTGGAGGCTTCCACGGATGAGATGAGCGTAGCTATCGCGCAAGTTTGATCCGAATTAGAAAGTATTCCTTCATTGAAAGAAGAGCAACAAAACGGCACTGGAGGCTTTTCTCGGAGGAAAAGATGTGTTTGCTCGTCTCCCGACTGGTTTCGGCAAGAGTTTGATATATCGTTGATCTGATTGGTTGATTTGGCCGTCTATCACCAACATAGGTGGTGATAGACAGATGGCTTATCCAATCAGCTAACTAGTATTTTGGCCCCTTCCCAAAAGTTCTCCAACGGAACGTTCTCAGATGGATGGCTTCACATTTGCTCGGCATATCCATCTGGGAACTTTCCGTTGGAGATCTTTTCAGAGTCAGGTTATATTAGATTAACGTCACTTACTAAACCTTTGAACACCGTACGTCAACGACCAGATGCCCGTACTACTCTTAAAAAGCGTGCATGTTTCTATTCGTGGGTTGACTCTCTCAAATAGTTTGCTGGATGAAACCAAATTGAATTAAAAATGTCACACAGTTCAAAATGAAATACCAAAAGGTACAGGACAGTAGGGCTGCAGGACATCAGGAAAATATATAATTGCAATTATTTTGGACTGATATTGCGATTTGATTCACGATATTGGAGGGAATGATCATTTTCGTATCATTATTCTCATTTTCATTGAAAAATCCTGTTGTCAGATCCTGTACAAGACAAAGAGGTTTTCCTGTAGTCTGTAGGAGAGGATGTGTAGGCCGGGATGTCTCTGCGGCCCCACAATACTTCATTTTAGAACGGTTTACACATATTTTGCCTTTAACAAATATTGCGCCCCTCTGCGATTTGGATATAGCACTAGTCCATATTGCGATTTCGATAACATTGCGATTAATTGTGCAGCCCTACAGGAAAGGGAAGGGAGGATAGAGATGTTTAAATTATTGACAGGTAGAGTATTGTGTGAGGGTTAATGCCCGCTGTGCGTGGGATGGGTAGCGTATTATTTTGTATTAACTTGCTTCAGTTCTGTTCTGATCTATCTAGATGCTAATTGGGCTGCTTCTGTTGTATGGTAGCGTGTTGAGAAAGGATCGATTTTTGTAATTAAAGATGTAAAAGGTACGGACATTTCAAAAAGGGTAGAAGACCCAAAAAGCATTTTGCTTCCTCCTTTTCTCTTTCACACAAAGTATTAATTTATTCTGCTTATTCTTGCTTTTTCTTTTTGTCATAGTGAACTACTTTTGTGTCTGTTATTTCATGTTTTTATTCATTCTTGTGTGTCTTTTGTGTCTGTGTCTGTGCAGAAGCTGGCGGTCAGAAGTTGTCCTGTAGCGTCGACTAAGCCGCTGTCTCTCATCAAGCCTCCCAGCCAGGGCATCGCCATCTCCGTGGTGCCGGCCAAAGCTCCCGTTTCCATGGTGACCGCACACATTAACGGACAGAAGGCGGCGAGCTCGGAGTCGCTGCAGACGTCCCCCATCAACCTCCAGACGGGCGGCAGGGTGGCGGCCACCGGCGTTCACCCGTTCAGCAGCAGGAGAGCCGGAGAGCTGTCTCCCTCACAGGTAACAACATCTGGACCAGCTGACCTAGATAACTGCTGCTCCCTCCTTTTATCCCAATAGTTATACTTCCAAGTTATTAGAGGTGCACTCTAATAACATATATATATATATATATATATATATATATCTTGTAAACACACAACAAACTCGGGCAGTCAACAAACAATGGAAATCGCTATTAAAATTCGACGCACGTTCTGGTTTGGCAAAGCTTGAAAAGATGAAGAAAAATGTGAATTCTTGTTGTGTTTTCTGAATCAGAGACGTTGTATTTTCCCCCGGCGTGTCTGTTTGGATTCACTGTGTATGCAGCCCCATGGCCTCCGTCAGCACACAGCCGCGGATCAGAGCTGCACGCTCAACACTGGCAGCCTCCACACTATTACTGTAATTGCACGGCCCCGTGGAGAGGGGAGGGCCGCTTCTCGGGGCCCTCGTGCTCCAGCTTTATGTTTCCTCCGTCCATCCAGCACTAAGGCATGGTTAACCAAACCGAGCCCGACGGGTCCCGACGGGTCCCGACGGGTCCCGATGGGTCCCGACGGGCCGGGCCGGGCCGGGTTCGGACAGATATTTAGAAATTATGGTGGGGTTCTGGTCGGGCTCAGTCACATCAGCGCGATAAGGCATTTGCTGTAAAATGGTGCTGTGGCTCCTTTAAGAGAGCTCAGTGTGTCTGTGTGTAAAGTGGGCAGAAGAGAGATAGAGAAAGAGGGAGCAGAGTTGGAGTTGGTGAATAAGTTTAAGTTTTGTACACTGTGTGTGTGTGTGTGTGTGTGTGTGTGTGTGTGTGTGTGTGTGTGAGGTGTCTGAGATAATCTCCAGACTGAAAGCCAAGTTCATTCATCGTCTCACCAGAAACGGGATATAACCCTAACGTTATATAACGTCGGCCCTGGAGGTAACCAGTCTCCCTGGTGTTCTGATCACGTTGAACATTTTAAATTAAACAGCTGATTAACGTGCGCTTGTTGCCCCGTGTGCGCTGATGACCTCATCTGTTGACATTTCTGAATGCCTTCCTACAGCTGCTTAATGAAAGCTTTCACACAAACAAACGTACATGTGTCATTAGTATGAGAACAAAATTTGATTTTAACTGTGTCAGGCTCGGGCCGGGCTCGGACGGAATAATTGGGCCCGATCCGGACTCTATCCAGCACACCCCAGCCTCTCCGTCCATCGACACGTCTTATATAAGCCGCAAACCTTAAAATACATTTTCTTCAAAAGCTGCATGAAGACAGAGACGTAGTATGGAACCATCCACGTTATTTTTTTTGACTATTTGGTTGAAGGAAACCCAAATTTCTGATCTAGAAACTTTTTGTAAATGGGTCAGATTTGACCCGAGGACACCAGGAATTATTTCTTTTTTTTAAAGATTATTTTTTATTACATATATACAGTGGATAGGCATGAAAGGGGGAGAGAGATGGGGGATTACACGCAGCAGGACTCAGCCCACATGGGGCGAACGCTCTTACTGGGGGAGCTAGAGGCCGCCCCACAACAGGAATTGTTAATGATGTTTCAAACGGTATATTCAAATAGTTCAGAGTCAGGTATATATCGCCATGCAGGTTTTAAAGAATTTGTTCTTTCGTTTTGAATTCTACAAAAGTCAAGAATCATGAATAGAAATCAGAAACATTTACAATGAAAAAGAATGTGTGAAGTCCATCTGATTTAAAAATGAAAAGCTGAACAGTGTTGTGTGTTAATATTCACATTCTAAAGAGCATGTTCATCGTGCTATAATCGTATTATTATTACATTAATAGTAATAATAAAGATGTTAATGTGACATTTTGACTCAGACGTGGAGACTTGACGGTGACGTGGCGTGTAGAGTCCGCGCGGCGGGATGAGAGTCGGCGGTCGATGACGTTTGTAGATTTGTCGAGTCAAATCAGGATCTGAAAAAACGCCCCTCGGAGGTTTCTGATTGGCTGTTGGCTGCAGCGCTGCTGTGTGAGTCTGTGGTAGGGATGCAGAGCAGGTCTGAGGCTCCGGCACAAACGGAGACGTCCGCTGCGATAAAGCTCTGGCCTTTCATCAAATGTGTCACTTCAGAGAGACTCCGAATTCGCCCGTCCTCTCTGTCTCCACCCTCGCCGCCAGGCGGTGCAGCGGGGGGCGGAGCCAGATGTTGGAAGCACTTGAAGAATGCCTAAAAATCTGTACATCATTTGAGGTAAAAAATGTCATCATTTTGTTGAATTTTTTTAATTGTTTGCCAACTTTTTTGTCGACATTTTGTATCTAACTGTTCTCTAAGTGTCTTCATCATTCTGAAACCAGAACACAACAAAGGTTGAGGATGAGTCATTTTCACTCCTGCCGCCTAACGAGAGGCAGAAACTGCCTGATGTTTCTGTTTTTAAGTTACATAACATAGGTAGGGTTGCTGCAATGGAGCCCCAAAAGACCCCCCCCACCCCCACCCCGCGCGGTCCACCCCTGCAGTGGACGGTGAGCGGGTCAGGCAGCAGGGTCGTCTCTTTACGGCTGCTTTGTTCAGAGCGAGGAGGGCTCCTCACCCAGCTGCCTGCGTGAGGCAATAAACAGAAACAAAGTCCTCCTAAAGGCTTCCACGCTTTCCTTACCTCCATCAGTCAAGAGTCATAAAGGCTCGGCCAATCGCAGGCCGTCCTGGCCGCTGTGTGGAGGAGAGGGGTAGCGGGTCCCTCAGACCACCTGGCCACTAATTTGGAGCTCAATAATGAGGTGTAATGGGATTGCTGCTCTGCATGAGTGCACATTATAGCTGCATTGTTGAAGCACTTCAGTGAACACTGAGAGAGACACACAGACGCACACACGCACACACACACACACACACACACACACACACACACACACACACACACACACACACACGTTTCTGTGTGAGAAACAATGGTATGGTCTGCTTTTACACACTTAAATTCGAGACTTTCCCCCAACTTTTCCTTTGGAAGTGGCTGGTACATTTGCTTTTGAAATCTATTGATTGGCTGGTCAAAATTGAACATTTACAGTACAGTTCTGGTACTGTAAATATTTTAAATTTTAGGACATTTATTCAGGAGGTGATGTGTTATGTGTGCAAAAGCGAGTTTGTAAGCGAGCATCCAGAAAGTGTAGCTCCTATGGGGAGATTCTGATGCTACCAAGCCATCAGCTCCCGTTAGCATCCCATTGACTGCCATTCATTTTGACGTCACTTTGACAGAGAATAACTTTACATCTGAAGCGTTTAAAGACTCTATTTGTCCGTTGTTTATTTCTAAAGAAACACGACAATGTATAAAAGGCTCCATTACCTTGTAGCTCACGTTATGGCTCCGTAGCAGACGTTGTTATAAAAATAGGCTAACGATTGGGTCATAACCACGAGACTTACTGTCTCATAGTAGAGGAATTACCGTATAGTACAGGAGGGGATGTGGAGGCATACAGTCAAGGGAGAAGCCCATAGAGAGTCCATGAAAGCATCGGAACAACATATTTCAGCAACGTTTTGATGGATTGGAAATACTTCGGTATGCGGCAAGTGAATTCATATGAAGTAACATTTATCCACGAACGAACAGATTTCTCTTGGC
>CM042331.1:30867473-30868813 GCA_023566125.1 Zingel zingel | reverse complement strand
ATGATGAGTAGAGAAAAAAAATATGAATTCTTTAATTAAGAACTTAAAGGGTATTTTCAGTATTTTTCAACCTGGATCCTATTTTCCCCATGCATTGGTGTCGTAGTGACTGATGGGAACAACAATCTTTGAAATTGGTCCATTATTGAGCCGCTAACCGAGCTGTAATGTAACCCTACAGGACAAATGTTCAGCATCTGTTAGCGTCCACTAAAAGTTCAGTTTTTGCTGCTGACAGACTCAGATTATTCTTCTAAGTGTCTGACAACATTATGAAAGGATCCCTACAGAGATAGACCTTTTAGTTAAAGAGTAAGATCCTTTTAGTTTAACATGAAACAGCCTCAAAATCACCATCACCTAACTACACCAGATTCCATGTAAATAACCAGGACTTTTAGCGTGTATAGAGCCAGCATATTTCCACCAGACTCCATGTAAATAATCAGGACTTTTAGCGTGTATAGAGCCAGCATATTTCCACCAGACTCCATGTAAATAATCAGTACTTTTAGCGTGTATAGAGCCAGCATATCTCCACCAGACTCCATGTAAATAATCAGGACTTTTAGCGTGTATAGAGCCAGCATATCTCCACCAGACTCCATGTAAATAATCAGGACTTTTAGCGTGTATAGAGCCAGCATATTTCCACCAGACTCCATGTAAATAATCAGTACTTTTAGCGTGTATAGAGCCAGTATATCTCCACATGTAAATGGGTGAATTAAGAGTTTATTTCAACCAAACCAGAGTGGTGATTGTTGGAACAGTGGAAAGATGAACCACGATGGCTTTTGATAGTTTTATTTAGTTTCTGTCCACTTTGAATGAAGTGTGTTTACGATGATAAAAGTCCTGATTATTTACATGGAGTCTGGTGTAGTTTGGTGATGGTGATTTCAGGGCTGTTTCATGTTAAACTAAAAGGATCTTACTCTTTAACTAAAAGGTCTATCTCTGTAGGATCCTTTCATAATGTTGTCAGACACTTAGAATAATAATCTGAGTCTGTCAGCGGCAACAACAGAACTTTTAGTGGACGCTGACTGACTGTTTAACATTACATTGCAGCTTGTTTCTTGCTTAATACTGGAGTAATTTCAAAGATTGTTGTTCCCATCAGTCACTTAGACACAAAAACATGGAGAAAAATAGCCTGAGCCTGGTTGAACAACACTGAAGTTACACTTAAACTGGTTATTAAATGATGAACTTCATCTCCCGTGTTTTTTTCTAATGTTGTCTCTCTATATTTGGTGTCACCAGGTGATAATAATCCAGCCGCAGGCCCCCAGCAGCACTGAGGGGTCCCCGGGGGCCCAGGCGGACCTCCCGTC
>CM042331.1:30862473-30864973 GCA_023566125.1 Zingel zingel | reverse complement strand
AGAGAGACAGAGAGAGAGAGAGGAAGAGAGAGAGAGAGAGAGAGAGAGACGAAGAGAGACAGACCACGTTGTGTAAATACCAACCCAGTTACATCATCATACCATAAATGATTTTTTTCCTTTTTTTTCAACTTTCTTTTAAATGTTTTTTTTTTGACGATTTTGTTCTAAATTTGACTTATTTCTTCCTTTTCGTGTTCTTTTCTTTACATTTGATGGTTTTTTTCCAGATGCTTATGACTTTAAAAAAATGTCAAACTTTTATTTAAAGCTTTTCACGTCATGTGTGTAGGAGCCCGACCAGACAAGTGAAAAAAAACCTTAACGTTGAACCCTGGTGAATATGAAACAGCCCCAAAATCACCATCACCAAACTCCACCAGACTCCATGTAAATAATCAGCACTTTTAGCGTGTATAGAGCCAGCATATTTCCACCAGACTCCATGTAAATAATCAGGACTTTTAGCGTGTATAGAGCCAGCATCTTTCCACCAGACTCCATGTAAATAATCAGGACTTTTAGCGTGTATAGAGCCAGCATATCTCCACCAGACTCCATGTAAATAATCAGGACTTTTAGCATGTATAGAGCCAGCATATTTCCACCAGACTCCATGTAAATAATCAGGACTTTTAGCGTGTATAGAGCCAGCATATTTCCACCAGACTCCATGTAAATAATCAGCACTTTTAGCGTGTATAGAGCCAGCATATTTCCACTAGACTCCATGTAAATAATCAGCACTTTTAGCGTGTATAGAGCCAGCATATTTCCACCAGACTCCATGTAAATAATCAGCACTTTTAGCGTTTATAGAGCCAGCATATCTCCACCAGACTCCATGTAAATAATCAGCACTTTTAGCGTGTATAGAGCCAGCATATTTCCACCAGACTCCATGTAAATAATCAGGACTTTTAGCGTGTATAGAGCCAGCATATTTCCACCAGACTCCATGTATATAATCAGTACTTTTAGCGTGTATAGAGCCAGCATATTTCCACCAGACTCCATGTAAATAATCAGCACTTTTAGCGTGTATAGAGCCAGCATATTTCCACCAGACTCCATGTAAATAATCAGCACTTTTAGCGTGTATAGAGCCAGCATATTTCCACTAGACTCCATGTAAATAATCAGCACTTTTAGCGTGTATAGAGCCAGCATATTTCCACTAGACTCCATGTAAATAATCAGCACTTTTAGCGTGTATAGAGCCAGCATATTTCCACCAGACTCCATGTAAATAATCAGCACTTTTAGCGTTTATAGAGCCAGCATATCTCCACCAGACTCCATGTAAATAATCAGCACTTTTAGCGTGTATAGAGCCAGCATATTTCCACCAGACTCCATGTAAATAATCAGGACTTTTAGCGTGTATAGAGCCAGCATATTTCCACCAGACTCCATGTATATAATCAGTACTTTTAGCGTGTATAGAGCCAGCATATTTCCACTAGACTCCATGTAAATAATCAGCACTTTTAGCGTTTATAGAGCCAGCATATCTCCACCAGACTCCATGTAAATAATCAGGACTTTTAGCGTGTATAGAGCCAGCATATCTCCACCAGACTCCATGTAAATAATCAGCACTTTTAGCGTGTATAGAGCCAGCATATTTCCACCAGACTCCATGTAAATAATCAGGACTTTTAGCGTGTATAGAGCCAGCATATTTCCACCAGACTCCATGTAAATAATCAGGACTTTTAGCGTGTATAGAGCCAGCATATTTCCACCAGACTCCATGTAAATAATCAGGACTTTTAGCGTGTATAGAGCCAGCATATTTCCACCAGACTCCATGTAAATAATCAGGACTTTTAGCGTGTATAGAGCCAGCATATTTCCACCAGACTCCATGTAAATAATCAGCACTTTTAGCGTGTATAGAGCCAGCATATTTCCACCAGACTCCATGTAAATAATCAGCACTTTTAGCGTGTATAAAGCCAGCATATTTCCACTAGACTCCATGTAAATAATCAGCACTTTTAGCGTGTATAGAGCCAGCATATTTCCACCAGACTCCATGTAAATAATCAGCACTTTTAGCGTTTATAGAGCCAGCATATCTCCACCAGACTCCATGTAAATAATCAGCACTTTTAGCGTGTATAGAGCCAGCATATTTCCACCAGACTCCATGTAAATAATCAGGACTTTTAGCGTGTATAGAGCCAGCATATTTCCACCAGACTCCATGTATATAATCAGTACTTTTAGCGTGTATAGAGCCAGCATATTTCCACTAGACTCCATGTAAATAATCAGCCCTTTTAGCGTGTATAGAGCCAGCATATTTCCACCAGACTCCATGTAAATAATCAGCACTTTTAGCGTGTATAGAGCCAGCATATTTCCACCAGACTCCATGTAAATAATCAGCACTTTTAGCGTGTATAGAGCCAGCATATTTCCACTAGACTCCATGTAAATAATCAGCACTTTTAGTGTGTATAGAGCCAGCATATTTCCACCAGACTCCATG
>CM042331.1:30852473-30857473 GCA_023566125.1 Zingel zingel | reverse complement strand
TACTCCGCTACATTTCAGAGAGAAATATTGTACTTTTTACTCCACTACATTCATCTGTTACAGCTTTAGTTACTAGTTACTTTAGTTACTCCGCTACATTCATCTGTTACAGCTTTAGTTACTAGTTACTTTAGTTACTCCGCTACATTCATCTGTTACAGCTTTAGTTACTAGTTACTTTAGTTACTCCGCTACATTCATCTGTTACAGCTTTAGTTACTAGTTACTTTAGTTACTCCACTACATTCATCTGTTACAGCTTTAGTTACTAGTTACTTTAGTTACTCCGCTACATTCATCTGTTACAGCTTTAGTTACTAGTTACTTTACACATTAAGATTACTGCACACAGAACACATGTAGGTTATAAAAGAAAGACAGAAACAAAGACAGAAGGAAAGTTGATTGACTGTTTGGATAGTTTCCTCTTTCTAAAACGTGAGGATTCTTCTTAACTTTTAATACTTTAACTACATTTTCCTGATGAGACTTACACACGTTTACTGCAGGAACATTCTCACTGCAGGACTTTAACTTGTACTAGAGTATTATTACAGTCTGGTATTAGTACTTTTACTGCAGTAACATTCTCACTGCAGGACTTTGACTTGTACCAGAGTATTATTACAGTCTGGTATTAGTACTTTTACTGCAGTAACATTCTCACTGCAGGACTTTGACTTGTACCAGAGTATTATTACAGTCTGGTATTAGTACTTTTACTGCAGTAAAGGATCTGAATTCTTCTCCCGTGGCTGCTAAGTTGAATGTGTGTGCAGCAGTAACTACAGTTTCAGATATGGGCGTGAAGTTGGCGTTATATTTCATCCTAGGTGGTATTAAAAATGTCTTAAACGGTCTTAAATTTAACTTAGAGAATCCTGGAGGGTATCTGTTATTTTAAAATCCTCCAAAAACAAAAGTGTAACCATGTCGGACTGAGTTGAATGTGTCCGCTGACTGCGTTTCTCCCTGTGTGTGTGTGTGTGTGTGTGTGTGTGTGTGTGTGTGTGTGTATGTGTGTGTGTGTGTGTGTGTGTGTGTGTGTGTGTGCAGCAGTGTATGGACGTGAGGGAGAGACTGCTGGGCCAGCAGAGAGACACTCAGGCCTCGCTCGAACGCCTCAAAGCTCTCATCAGGCTGATCCAACGCGACCAGCTCATCCAGGTCACCATGACGACAACCGCCACCATCGCCGCCGCATCCCTGCTCTCGCAGTCCTGGATCAAACCCACCAGCACCTCCTCCTCCTCCTCCGCCGCCGCCGTCGCTGCCCCGGGCCCCTCAGCCGCCACGCCCCTGCAGCAGAAGACCCACGCCCACAGCCAGGACGACAGCCACAACTAGCCCCTCCTCCCTCCTCCCTCCTCCCTCCTCCCTCCTCCCTCCTCCCTCCCTCCAGCTGCCACGTCACAGCGGTGAGGATTTCCCTTTTTGTCTTGAGTAATATCTAACCATCGTTTCTCCGCGGAGCTGAAAAAGAAAAGCCACAAAGAACTGAGAAAGGAAAAGAAAAGAGCCTCTTCACTCGATTTCAAGTATTTTTTAAAAACCCAAACACCTACAGTGCTTACGAGATTTCATTTTTTATGTTTTTAATGTTTCTTGGCCTTAATGTATTTATTACAAAAAGTTAGATTACAGTGGCACGCCGGGAGTTTCTGCGCGCGGCCTGAAAGATATTTCCTTTTTTTTTTAACTTTTTTTTTTTTTTTTTTTAAACACAGGTATAATTATTGTTCTGCGTATAGCGAGAGAGAACGGTAGAGTTAGGGTCGTAGCCACAGATTAACGAAGCAACGGCGGGCGCCAGCGGGACTGTACATTGATATATCTGAGTAGACGTTTGTTCTCATTCTCCTACGAACAATGTTTTTGCCATAATAATTCAGGAAAAATGTTTTCATCGTGTATGTAAAACGAGCCTTCAAACAAAAACAGAGAATAACTTTTTTTCAGTATTAATAGAGTTAAAGTCAAAGAAAAAAGTATTTAAGAAAAAAACTTACAGAAATTAGCATTTCTAGTGGAGATTTTAGTATTTTCATGCTGATGATGCCTGTTGATACATGTACGTTTTTGGAGTGTTGAAGGGGATCACTGTACATATGTTGTATTATTATTATTATTATTGTTATTATTCTCATGATTATGATTATCGCAGGTTTGTTTTTATCTGAAACAGGTGAGTCTCTGAGCGTTTGGCTGTTTGTTTTCTGTTCAGCAGCGACACAAACAACGATAGGACTTTCCCTTTTTAGTTTTTAGGAAGTCGCAGAAACTGAGTACCATGAATCCAGAAAAAGACAACATTATGGGAAGGATTTCTGAGGAGGTCGACCTTTCTGTTAAACAGTAAGATCCTTTTTTTTAAACCAGACCCCACACCAGACTCCATGTAAATAAACAGTAATTTAAGCATTGTATAACACACTTCATTCAATGTCGACAGAAACAAAATAAATATATAAAAAGGCGTTTTTGGGTCGTCTTTCCACTTTTCCAACCATCACAACTCTAGTTTTGGTTGAAATAAACACATAGTTAACTGATTTACATGTGAGAATATGTTGGCTCTATACACGCTAAAAGTACTGCTTTTTTAAATGGAGTCTGGTGGGTTTAGTGCTAGCGACTTCAGAGCTGTTTCTGGTTAAACAGAAAGGTCTTAAATATGTTTTAAAGGTCTATCTCTGTAGGGATCCTTTCCATAATGTTGTCAGACACTTAGAATAATAATCTGAGTCTGTCAGCGGCAACAACAGAACTTTTAGTGGACCAAATTGATGCACGTTTGCCCCGTGGGGTTACATTGCAGCCCGTTCTGTGGCTCAATACTGGACCAATTTTAAAGATTGTTATTCCCATCAGTCACTTAGACTCAAAAACATAGGATAATAGGGTCCAGGTTGAAAAAAAAACACCTTTAAAAGAAAGATTAAATAATATTCTTGGTTGTGTTGCATCACAGAAAACAAAGAGTTGAAACAGACAAAGGGACTTTGTTGTTGTTTGTTCACAGCTGCACTCAAACACGTCCGAGTGGATGTGCAACACATCCGTTCAGTCCCTCCCCCCCTTTAAAACCAGTATAGAAAATATGCCAAAAACCTTTTCTTTGTTTTGTACTGGGATCATCTCATCAATAATGTCTTTTTCTCTCTCCCTGCCTATTTCATATTTCATATTTTCTGCCTCGGAGCTGTTTAGTTTAGTTTCTGAACTCTTGTGAACGTGTGAACGCTGACGAGCCTGTTAGTCTGTTACGGATGAACACTGCCTCAAGTACAAATCCTTTTCCAAGCCAGCGTCCGTCTTTGTTGCGTCATTTGTTTTTAGAGACGCACCTGTCAATCAGAAACGGGACGACTTTGTCAAACCGCAGCACCACCGTTTGACTGTCATCGGAATCGCGGGACAAAGACGCCGGCGTCCAGCCCCCACCCTCCCCTAAAGGCGCTGACACACCAACCCAATAATCGTCCGTCGGACCGTCAGGCGAGGTCGGTGACTCGAGTCTGTTCGGTCTGTCCCGTGCCGTCGGCCTTCATTTTGGCTGATTTGACTTGTCGAATCGGCCGGCGGGCAGTCGGACTCAATGACCAATCTGATTGGTGGAGTGCTAGCCCTTGACTAGCCAATCAGTGCACGAGAAACCCGGAGCTGTCAACGCCGGTATCGTCTTATTACTCGCCATCGTATTTTCTTCCGTTCAGCGAGTACTGACAACGAGGATCCTTCTTGACTACTATCACCACTCTCTGATGAAAACAAGGACAGACGACAGCCTGCTCTGTGTTTACAGGTCTACAGACATGCCCCCTCATTTCCTGTTTTCATATTTTGGGCGACAATACAGATTAGCGCCGCCTGCTGTTATGGAGACGTATTACGTCTCGCGCACGCGCAGAACGTACGCTCAAGTCGGCGTCTCTTCGGTGTGTTCTGAGGCACTTATTGGGCCTCAGGGAGACTGATCGGTCCGGCTGGCTTTTCTGCCGACGGTCGGCCGTCTGGTTGGTGTGTCGGGGCCTTAAATCGAACGGGGACGCCGGCTTCCTGTCCCGCTCGCTCCGTTTGTCTCGCTAGTCTTCCTGCTGGTCCAGAAAGGTTCAGTTCAAGTGTTCAAAAAACATAGATTTAGTCCATTTTTTTGTTATTTATCAAACTGTACTCTGCTACTGTTAATGCACAAACATGAACAAAGGGTTCCAGTAATAATTCAGAGAGAAGAAATGCCTTTATCAGAAGAGAGAAGACGGAATGGTTTTTATTTTATATTTCGAATCATATCCAGGTCAACGTGACGTATCTAAGATACCGAAAAAAGATCTTTAGAAGCATCGTCTGCACGGCACGAAAAGTCTGAAATATAGCAACGCCTCGGTGGCAGCAAACAAGACCGGATCATAGAGAGGAAACACACACACACACACACACACACACACACACACAGGTACACACATACACGCACACACACACACACACACACACACATACAGGTACACACATACACGCACACACACACACACACACACACACACACACAGGTACACACATACACGCACACACACACACACACACACACACACACACACACACACACACACACACACACACAGGTACACACATACACGCACACACACACACACACACACACACACACACAGGTACACACACACACACACATACACGCACACACACACACACACACACACACAGGTACACACATACACGCACACAGGTACACACACACAGGTACACACACATACACGCACACACACACACACAGGTACACACACATACACGCACGCACACACACACACAGGTACACACACAGGTACACACACATACACGCACACACACAGGTACACACACACACACGCACACACACACACACACAGGTACACACACATACACGCACACACACACACACACAGGTACACACACATACACGCACGCACACACACACACAGGTACACACACCTACACGCACACAC
>CM042331.1:30847473-30849973 GCA_023566125.1 Zingel zingel | reverse complement strand
GCAACGTTCAATGTTTTATTTTTGCCATGAGGAGATGAAAACGACGGCGACACGTTTAGATGGGAAATGAGAAATGTCTGTTGGCTGTTGAAGTAGAAGTTTTTCTTTGTCATTAATAAGGGGACTGTCCTTGTGGATAGCGTGTATAGGAAAGTGTTTGTCTTAAATATGCCAATGTAGTTTTTTTCTTCTTTATGATGCATTAAAAAGTTGATTGATGGAAGTTGGTAAATGATTAAAGAGTAGTCTCACTTTTTTGTACCAAGTTCTTACGAAAAATGGAATCATTAATAAACAAAATTCAAGAACAAAGATGGTTTGAATTAAGTGTCTGTTTTGTTATGACCGTAGACAGTGAAATTAACGGACACAGCGACGCCACAGACTTCCACGGAGACCAGTGAAGTCTCTTTTCCGGTGATGGCTGAGCGTTACTGAGCAGCCTCCAACTGAGCTTGAAGACGTAGATGTGACGTGAGCAACCTGTCTGAAAGTTGGAAGTCTTCTGGTAGCTGTGCCAAGAGAAATCTCAATCATTCCCAATCTAGCAGAGACGGAGAGCGTAGGTATATGTAAGGAGATAACATAGGCACAGGCTAATTACTGATCACTAACATGATAGTTAACATTAGTAATTACACTTAAACAGCTAATGGAAGTCCAAACTGCCTGAGAGCTTCTCCTGGACTATACGGTAATTCCTCTACTATGAGACAGTAAGTCTCGTGGTTATGACCCAATCGTTAGCCTATTGTTATAACAACGTCTGCTACGGAGCCATAACGTGAGCTACAAGGTAATGGAGCCTTTTATACATTGTCGTGTTTCTTTAGAAATAAACAACGGACAAATAGAGTCTTTAAACGCTTCAGATGTAAAGTTATTCTCTGTCAAAGTGACGTCAGAATGAATGGCAGTCAATGGGATGCTAACGGGAGCTGATGGCTTGGTAGCATCAGAATGAATGGCAGTCAATGGGATGCTAACGGGGGGTGATGGCTTGGTAGCATCAGAATGGCGCCATAGGAGCTACGCTTTCCGGATGCTCGCTTACCCCCTTGGTTCTGCCTTTGGGGAGGGGGGCATATCATAGTGGGGGGTCTGGGTGTCCTCCCCCAGGGAAGTTTTGAGCATCAACAACTTCATTTCCTGTATTCTGATACACTTTTATGCACCAATTTATGGTGGAAATCCCTTTATTTAGCCTGATGTGAAGAAGAAAAACACAGACGATAATTCTAAATATATCAAAGATATAATGGAGAGTATGTTGTTGTGGGTCATGGGGCCTTTCTAAGCGGGTATGTGGAAATCCTGGAGCTTTCTTAGTGGGTATACTGCGTATCACGTAGACGACACCGCTGCCACGTCTGCTGCTGCGTCTGGAGACTTCTCGGGGATGTTCCTGGAATCATCGCTTGATTTCGGGTCTTCAGCTGCTGTTGGAGGTCCACCAACAGAGACGTCGTGGACGGTCGTGGACGTCGTGGACGTCGTGGACGTCGTGGACGGTCGTGGACGTCGTGGACGGTCGTGGACGTCGTGGACGTCGTGGACGGTCGTGGACGTCGTGGACGGTCGTGGACGTCGTGGACGTCGTGGACGGTCGTGGACGTCGTGGACGGTCGTGGACGTCGTGGACGTCGTGGACGGTCGTGGACGGTCGTGGACGTCGTGGACGGTCGTGGACGGTCGTGGACGTCGTGGACGGTCGTGGACGGTCGTGGACGTCGTGGACGGTCGTGGACGGTCGTGGACGTCGTGGACGGTCGTGGACGTCGTGGACGGTCGTGGACGTCGTGGACGGTCGTGGACGTCGTGAACGTCGTGGACGTCGTGGACGGTCGTGGACGTCGTGGACGTCGTGAACGTCGTGGACGTCGTGGACGTCGTGGACGGTCGTGGACGTCGTGGACGTCGTGGACGGTCGTGGACGGTCGTGGACGTCGTGGACGGTCGTGGACGTCGTGGACGTCGTGGATGGTCGTGGACGGTCGTGGACGTCGTGGACGGTCGTGGACGTCGTGAACGTCGTGGACGGTCGTGGACGGTCGTGGACGGTCGTGGACGTCGTGGACGGTCGTGGACGTCGTGGACGTCGTGGACGTCGTGGACGTCGTGGACGGTCGTGGACGGTCGTGGACGTCGTGGACGTCGTGGACGTCGTGAACGTCGTGGACGGTCGTGGACGGTCGTGGACGGTCGTGGACGTCGTGGACGGTCGTGGACGTCGTGGACGTCGTGGACGTCGTGGACGGTCGTGGACGTCGTGGACGTCGTGGACGGTCGTGGACGTCGTGGACGTCGTGGATGGTCGTGGACGGTCGTGGACGTCGTGGACGTCGTGGACGGTCGTGGACGTCGTGGACGGTCGCGGACGTCGTGGACGTCGTGGACGGTCGTGGACGTCGTGGACGTCGTGGACGGTCGTGGACGTCGTGGACGTCGTGGACGGTCGTGGACGGTCGTGGACGTCGTGGACGGTCGTGGACGTCGTGGA
>CM042331.1:30789973-30842473 GCA_023566125.1 Zingel zingel | reverse complement strand
GAAGTACCCAAGACGAGTGAGCCTTCGCTGACCTGCTGGATCATATCGTTTCCAATCTCCACCTCCTCTGTGAAGACCCTCTTTGCTTCTGCTGTTCCCGTGACCCTACTGTTTTCACGTCCTTCTTTACCTCCTTTATATGTACATCATTATTTAACATAACATGCATAACATACAGACTTGGAGTGGTGTAATACAACATTGAAATACATAGCAAAAATATATGCTGTACACCGTTAACCATACCTGAGACAGGTGGCTAACGGCAGTGAAGTGAACACACTTTTAAATGTTTTTAATAGAGGAATTACATCATTGTTCTTACACGTTATATCACCGTAGACAACTCTATTTTCTGTATGTATTTCTGTGGGTGTACTTTCTTCTCTTTATTCTCTTTTGACTTTAAAAACATCATCTTGTGGACAGGCGTTGGAGTTTCTCTACAAACATTAAACGGTGCATCATGCTGGATAACTGGTATTCCCTCTATGCCAGATTAAAATGACAACTTTTGTTGTTTATGGTTTAATTCCCTTATTTGTTGTGTTGCAATTTGTCATGAAAAAGGTCATAGTATAGTACGTCAAAAAAAGTCTGTATAGTATGACGAAAAGTCAAAAAAAGTCTGTATAGTATGATGAAAAGTCATAAAAAAAAAAAATCAGTATTGTATGTCCTAAAAGTCATAGTATAGTAGGTCATAAAAAGTCAGTGTAGTATGTCGAAAAGTCATAAAAAGTCTTAGTATATTATGTCGGAAAATGTTTTAAAAAGTCTTTGGATGAATAAAAGAAGAACTCGATGACCCTCAGTTGTCTTTACTTGGATAAGTTTATAACATATAATGTGATCACCAGGTACAAAACATATACAAATACACAGATATAACAAGTATGTAGAAGGCAAAACAATGTGTGAAGTACTGAACTGTTGTAGATATCATTGTAGTGTCAAACGCTCAAATATCTTGTGTGTAAAGTTGAGTAGCGCTAGAGGAAAACTGCCAAAAATAGTGCATACAACATGAATGTTCATCCTCTGGGGAGCAGGAATCACTCCTAGATTTGTTTTGTTTTTTCGTGTAGAAATGTCCAGACGGGCGGCGTCAGAGGAAACAACAGAGTCCTTAGGAATCATCCTCTGGAGACAATGAACAGTCACTAATTTCAGGTCTGTAGTTGTCGAGGTATTTCATTTTGGGCCAGAGTGTTGTATCAACCAGCGTAAAAAAGCACAGAACAGAAGGAACAGAAGGAGCCAGGCGCGGTGTTGATCTGCAAGCTTTAGGGCGTTACCTGCGCAGGTGGGCAGCGGGAGCCGAACACGGTGTGGAAATGTTCGATGAGGATGTCAGTGAAGATGTTGATGGGCGTCAGAGCGCTCAGAGAGATGGAACCGTGCCGAGGCCAAACCAGGTTCACCCCGAACACGCAGGCCAGGTTAGACGCACTCATCTTGTTCACGATGCTCTGCTGAGACACCTGAAGGCAGGAGAACACAGGCTTTAATGCTACATGGCAGCATGACTTGGCGTAAACATACACGCCACTTTCCTAAAGCCAAATGGTGTGTCATCTGTACGCAGTTTGAGCTATCCACATGTATGTCTACACTGTATACAGCGGATGTAAACATACACTACCGGTCAAAAGTTTGGGGTCACTTAGAAATGTCCGTTCAGACAGAATACCAGCTGAGATCAGCTGCATTGTGTTTTTAATCAGGGCAGCAGTTTTCAGATTACATCATGGGATTACATCATGTGATGACATCATGTCTAAAGGCTTCTCGACTGTTGGAGACAGAAGTGGCTGAAGAAAGGCTTGAACTCCATGCTTTCTGGTCTAAACGTCAGACCCAAATTAAAAGTGGTCCAGCTCCCAGATACTCTGACCCTCTGGGGTGAGCCTGATATTTATCAGTATTTTTCCATACCCTGTTTTTTGCACATTAACTCCGTCCACATTTTTCAACATAGAAACTTAATTGGTGGCAGCTGTCGCCGTGGTCCTGCTCTACACCCTGCTGTGTCCTGCTACGCCCTGCTGTGTCCTGCTACGCCCTGCTGTGTCCTGCTACGCCCTGCTGTGTCCTGCTACACCCTGCTGTGTCCTGCTACACCCTGCTGTGTCCTGCTACACCCTGCTGTGTCCTGCTACGCCCTGCTGTGTCCTGCTACACCCTGCTGTGTCCTGCTACGCCCTAATACGCGCTGCTACGCCCTGCTGTGTCCTGCTACGCCCTGCTGTGTCCTGCTACGCCCTGCTGTGTCCTGCTACACCCTGCTGTGTCCTGCTACGCCCTGCTGTGTCCTGCTACGCCCTAATACGCGCTGCTACGCCCTGCTGTGTCCTGCTACGCCCTGCTACGCCCTGCTACGCCCTGCAGTGCCCTACAACACCATAAACTACTATTTCTAGTCATAGTCCCATTATCTTTATTGTGACTATTATTACTATTATATACTACCGTCAGACACCGCCTACCAAGAGTCTGGGTCTGTCCCAGGTTTCTCCCTAAAAGGGAGTTCCTCCTCGCCACTGTCACAGTAACTGATTGCTCTTGGGGGAATTACTGGAATTGTTGGGTCTTTGTAAATGATAGAGAGTGGTCTAGACCTACTCCATCTGTAAAGTGTCCTGAGATAACTCACGTTATGATTTGACACTATAAATAAAATTGAATTCAAACATCAAAATGTTCAGCACAATTAGGACATTGAAATGAAATGTAATCACATTACTATAAATCAGACGTACCATGTGGAGGAAACTCAGCAGGTACTTTGCTACGATGAAATTATGTTCGGGAAGACTTTCAACCAGCTGTTTACACCTGGTGATCCTCAGACTGCTCTCCACGTCTGACCGACAGGAGACACACAACAACAGAGTTCAGACCTCAAACAAACTCTCTTCGGTGCCGCGGAGACAGTTTGGTTTTCCGGCTTGTTTGCAGAAATCAATCAAATAAATGTGTTTATGTGAAAGTGCTTTTACTCACTGAGGAAGTCCTGGACCTGGTTGTAGACTCTGAATGTGAGCAGGGGTTCAGGCAGCTCTCGGAGAAACGTCTTCAGGATCACAGCAGGAACGTGGACATCTCCAAACTCATCAAAGTTTACTGCTTTACCTGAATACAAATTAAACAAAGACACTTTATTGACTTTATTGCCTCAAACTTCAACGCTTGATGGTGTATTGAGCCCCCAACGTCGACTTCAAGGCGCCTAACCCTAACCTTAACCATCTTCACTGCCCGATGTGAGTCGAGTGCAGATGTGAGTCACGCATGCTCAGATTTAAACGGTTTACGGCGTAACGTGTCATACTGAATTCTGTGAAATCCATAAAATAATAAGTGAAGGAGTTCCAGTACCTTGGGGTCTTGTTCGCGAGTGAGGGGACAATGGAGCGGGAGATTGGCCGGAGAATCGGTGCAGCGGGTGCGGTATTACATTCAATTTATCGCACCGTTATGACGAAAAGAGAGCTGAGCCAGAAGACAAAGCTCTCGATCTACTGGTCCTGAAGGCTGGGTCATGACCGAAAGAACGAGATCCAGGGTACAAGATCCAGGGTACAAGCGGCCAAAATGGGTTTCCTCAGGAGGGGGGCTGGCGTCTCCCTTAGAGATCGGGTGAGAAGCTCAGTCATCCGTGAGGAGCTCGGAGTAGAGCCGCTGCTCCGGGCATCTGGTAAGGATGCCACCTGGGCGCCTCCCTAGGGAGGTGGTCCAGGCACGTCCAGCTGGGAGGAGGCCTCGGGGAAGACCCAGGACTAGGTGGAGGGACGTCCAGCTGGGAGGAGGCCTCGAGGAAGACCCAGGACTAGGTGGAGGGATTATATCTCCAACCTGGCCTGGTAACACCTCGGGATCCCCCAGTCGGAGCTGGTTAATGTGGCTCGGGAAAGGGAAGTTTGGGGCCCCCTGCTGGAGCTGCTACCCCCGCGACCTGATACCGGATAAGCGGACGAAGATGGATGGATGGATGCTAACACATGCTATCATATGCTAACATGCTAAATTAATTTGATTTAATGGACAGATCTGAATCATGTGTTAACCAGAGATGTAGTAGAAGTTTAGTCAACTAATCAACTCAGAGGGAGCAGCGCTAATCTGTAAAATAAATGTTAAATAAATGAATAAATTAGTAAGTTTTAGTAATTAAGTAAGTAAGTAAAATGTATTCATGAAGCACTTTTTATGGATACAATCACAAAGACATAAACAACATAAAATAACATAATAAAACAACAAGTGCACGCAGATTAGACAAAAGCCTAGAAGTCTAATTTCTGTTTTCAGATCAAAGTGTATTTAAAAACTGTGACATTTGTCTGCTCTCCTCTCTCTGTCCTCCGTTGGTTGGTGATGTGTTTGAAAAGTGGCCGGCAGGAAGAGGCTGTCCTACTTTGTCTCTCATTAAAGTGGTCACACATCGGGGGACGTGACTCCATTAAAGAAAGAGATAGAACACGCCAATTTAAGTGAAACGGTAGAAGGACGAGTTATTGTGTTATTAATATCGTATTATCTCATCATCGATCGACAAACATCCTTAGAAAATCCTTTTTGTTTAACAAGAAACAGCTCCTAAATCACCATCACCAAACTACACCAGACTCCATGTAAATAATCAGGACTTTTATCATCGCAAAACACACTTCATTCAAAGTGGACCGAAACTAAATAAAATTATCAAAAAGCCGTCTTGGTTCATCTTTCCACTGTTCCAACATTCACCACTCTGGTTTGGTTGGAATAAACTCTTAATTCACCTATTTACATGTGGAAATATACTGGCTCTATACACGCTAAAAGTCCTGATTATTTACATGGAGTCTGGTGGAAATATGCTGGTTCTATACACGCTAAAAGTCCTGATTATTTACATGGAGTCTGGTGGAGATATGCTGGCTCTATACACGCTAAAAGTCCTGATTATTTACATGGAGTCTGGTGGAAATATGCTGGCTCTATACATATACAAGGTTTATATATATATATAAACCTTGCTGTATACAGTTTTCATATAATAGGAAACAGAACAGAAATAAAGTGCAATAGACAATTTATTTCTTACAGCAACAAGTGCTCTACAGTGAGTTCAACATGTTTCTACTTCTAAACTAGCCTCAAAATTTCGACGAAGTACACAGTTGCCGTACAATGTGTGTTTAAAGAATATATGCATTCACCAAATGGAAAGGCAGCGATTGGCAGAACAGACAGCGAAGTGACATTACTCTGATCCAATGGAAATCAAATTTGTCGGATCGTCAGCAGTATAGCCCAATGGATTGGAGGGGCATCATGGGGGACCAATCATATTTCATATTATTTCCACCCCTGGCTCCCCTCTAGACCTGCCACTGTACGTTCAATTCTTTTAGCAGTCAGTTACAGGTTATTCAAGAAGAGGGGCTCAAAGATGGCCAAATAAAAATATTTTTACTTTACAAATTCATTTATTTCAGCCAAGAAATAGTGATATAGACTCTCTGTTCATGTATATTGCATATCGATCGACTTACTTGCACCTTACTACGTGCCTGCATTTGTAATTGCCCACTTATTCTGCACTTTATGTAGCATATTGTATTCTGTGTTCTTGTACTGTATTGAATGTGAAACTATTTGTTGTCTTGCACGCCTACGCTCTTCTTGGCCAGGTCGCCGTTGCAAATGAGAACCTGTTCTCAGCGGCCTACCTGGTTAAATAAAAGGTTAAATAAATAAAAATAAATAAAAGAAACATGGTGTCACAGAATGGCAAGCCCAAAAACACCGCCTAAAAAATGCCAACAGTCAAAGAAAAGCAAACCGTGGTCCCCAAACCGGCGGCTTCTGTGAGAATGACCGGAGGGATGTGAATATGTGACTGAAAATCTAACTGAGGGACCGTCCGCCCATCGCCCGAGCCTTGGAAATCGCCAGAGAGTTTAACGCCAGCCTCAGCTGTTCTTGAAATATTTTTTGATACCAATTTTAATAGAGATGCACCGATAGACCGGCCGGTGACCAGGATTGGCCGGTTTTCACGTGCTCGGCCATGACCGGCGACCGGCAGGTCAGTCTGACATATGCTGATTTCATGCCGGTCAACGCTCCAATTAACTGCCAACATAAGTTCTACCAGTTACAGTTCTCAAGGACGCACGCACACACGGACGCCACAGCACGCTCTCTTCTTCCTTTCTCTCAACTTCTCCGCCGTGTGTGGCTCGTACCCGCTCGCGGTGTGAAGGCGTGTCGGCGCTATTCTCCCACATGTAGGAACCTGGTGAATTAACCTGCAACATGTCAGCTGTTTGGGGTTCTTCAGCGTGTGTGCAGAAGATAACAAGTTTGCAATATGCAACAGCTGCAAGGAAAGAGTAGGGCGTGGAGGGACCACACCAACAACCCAAATCACATTTCTTTAGTTGATATTGGACGTGAAGAGAAGGAAATGGTTCTAACATTGACCTTTAGATGTGTGTGAATGTCCCACACCAGGAGTCATTGATATAGTTCTATTTCATAGTGATCCATTATCTGTTCTAACATGTTCTATTAAAGAAAAGATAGAAAATAAATATGTGTGTGTGCTGTAAAGTGGTTAGAAAGAATGAAATCAGAATCGGCTAAAATCGGTATCAGCTGGCCTAACTCAAAGAAAATCGGAATCGGCCTAGAAAGTTGTAATCGGTGCATCTCTAAATTTTAACAAAAAGAAATAACAACATTACACATTAAAAGGCACAAATCTATTTATTTATGTTTCAGCTCCGTCTCTATGTGACGTGCTAGACAGCCAATAACAAACATTATTAGATCTTGGTAAAAGCATGCTGCGTGCTGATTGGCTCACTGACGCTGATGAGATTTACTCCTTAGGTAGTGGAGTTGGGTATTGAATGACGAAGCATTTTTCGATACTAAGATGGCAGTTCAGTCGATGCCTAAAAAGTACACACACACATATATTGATCTTCCCTTCCTGTTACGGAGAGATAAAAAGGCCCCTGCCACTCAGAAAGGGAGACCCCACTCACCCAGGTTATAGAGTTTCTGAACGTCCTTGATGAGCTGAACTCGAGCCGAACGTCTGAAGATCCCCTCGGTCATCAGACCTCAAACAGACACACGGACACATCTTAACACGACATTTACAGAGCGGGCGACTGGATCTCACGTTTCTGAGAAAGCCCAAAGTCACACAGTGTTGAAGTGTTCGTAACCGATGTATTCACTGCAGGTGAAATGTTCCTCTGAATTATACCTGCAGTCAAACCATCAATCATGCTTTATGTTTTATTAAAGGGGAACTAGGGTTTTTATTTTAGCTTATTTTCCCTTAACTGAACAGCTTCGGAGTCATTGGAGTGGTCATGTGACTGTTTTTGAGTTGAATGGTGGTCGTCTCTCTCCCCCCTAGCGCCTGTGAGCGGAAAAAACATTCTTGCAACTTTGCCGGCCTCAGCGTCAGGAAGTATGGCGTGATATCAGGTCCCGCCATGTAACGGAATTGCTTCACGGCACTACACACATAACGCCGATTCAGGAACTGGCTAACGAGGTAGAGATGGAGATGTTCACACTATCGTCATGGCTGAGCCGGCGGAAAAGAAGCAGAAAGCTAGGAAAGCATCGTCAGAGGAACAGAGAAAGAGGAAACAGGAGACTGACCGAGAGAGGAGCCAGACACCAGGAACTATAGGAGCTGGGGGGGGGCTCTATAGAGAGACCTGTAGGGGGGGGGGGGGCTCTATAGAGAGACCTGTAGGGGGGGGGGGGCTCTATAGAGAGACCTGTAGGGGGGGCTCTATAGAGAGACCTGTAGGGGGGGGGCTCTATAGAGAGACCTGTAGGGGGGGGGGGGGGCTCTATAGAGAGACCTGTAGGGGGGGCTCTATAGAGAGACCTGTAGGGGGGGGGGGGCTCTATAGAGAGACCTGTAGGGGGGGCTCTATAGAGAAACCTGTAGGGGGGGGGGGGCTCTATAGAGAGACCTGTAGGGGGGGGGGGGGGCGGCTCTATAGAGAGACCTGTAGGGGGGGGGGGGGCTCTATAGAGAAACCTGTAGGGGGGGCTCTATAGAGAGACCTGTAGGGGGGGGGCTCTATAGAGAGACCTGTAGGTGGAGCTCTATAGAGAGACCTGTAGGGGGGGGGGGGCTCTATAGAGAGACCTGTAGGGGGGGGGGGGGGGCTCTATAGAGAGACCTGTAGGGGGGGGGGGGCTCTATAGAGAGACCTGTAGGAGGGGGGCTCTATAGAGAGACCTGTAGGGGGGGGGGGGGGCTCTATAGAGAGACCTGTAGGGGGGGGGCTCTATAGAGAGACCTGTAGGTGGAGCTCTATAGAGAGACCTGTAGGGGGGGGGGGCTCTATAGAGAGACCTGTAGGGGCTCTATAGAGAGACCTGTAGGGGGGAGCTTTATAGAGAGACCTGTAGGGGGGGGGGGGGGCCTCTATCGAGAGACCTGCCAGCAAAAAGAGAGAAAAGTGCGAAGAAATGGCCAAATCTGCGTAGCGCCCCTTTAACAATTTAGTCCACAAAATGCCAGAAATCAAGTCCCAGTTCAAGCTAATGACTCGTGACTTCACATGATCTGCGTTTCACAAATATTTCTTTACCTTTTCTAGAATAAGGAAACATTCTTCTGTGTTTTCTTGGAGAGAATTGGGGGAATTTTTGCAACTTTTTATTTTTTAAACGCTATAAGACAGATTCAATAGGGCAATACATTAAGTCTGTGCCAAAAGCCAGCTAGAGATTTGAAAACATGACTAACGTTAACACATCTCCCCTTCAAGCAGAAGCACAGTCCGCTCAACTCCCCACATTTTCTTTCTGAATCACCGCTGGAAACATAAGGAATACATCTGCAGAGTCCCTTTGGGTCTGCTTATCAATATTAGGTCATCATCACTCACCTTTCTCCGTCAGGTAAGTCACAGTCTGAGTGATCACAGGCGGGATCATCGCCTCCCTGTTCTTCTCTCGAATGCTGTCAGAAATCAGGTTTAATTGATCGATTGAAAGAAGCACAGACTGTTTAAATGATGTGTCGTTTATTTAAGTCACTCACTACTGCAGACTGACGCCGAACTGCTGCGTGGGCAGGGGCGGTCGAGCTGGCGGGGTCTTCACCGAGGGAGGGAGTTCGCCTTTCTGAGCGGCTCGTAGCTTTTCATCGTGTCTGAAAGAGACCGTAAATTCACTAATGGTGTGTCTCAAATCGCGCACTTCTGTACTTACGCTAGCTATTTGCGTGTGGTCAAATACAGTGCACTACAAGTACCCGGATGGTGCACTCATAACGGTCAAAAATGTTGAGTGTGGAACGATGGAAACTTTCCACCCTCTACGGTCACCATCTGGGCTACGCAGCGGAAGGGGCGGAGGAACCACAAGTTTTCAATAATGGCGGCTGGGGACGCGGTGGCGAGTCCTGCAACAGAGCTATGCAAGACTAAGTACCTCACACAATCTCAGGCAGTCTGGCGAAAACTCAAGTCTTCCTGTTCAAAACGCAAGTCTTCTAGTTAATAAACGCAAGTCTTCCCGTTCAAGTGCACTCGGAAATGTCGAGATCTATAAACAATCTGATGGAAAACAGTAACTGTGAACTATAAAGTTTACTTGTGCTACATTTGGGGGGGGGGGGGGGGGGGTTAAAGAACACAACAAGACGTCACACAAATGTCAAAACAAAGTGACACTCCTGCCGAGGAACGCGCCCTAAAGATGATGAAAACTTAAAAAGGACCAGTTGTGTCTATAGCCGCTCTCTGGCCGAAGGCGACAAGACAATAAAAAGGCGACAAAAAGGCGACAAAAAGGGCGACAAAAAGGGCGACAAAAAGGCGACAAAAAGGGCGACAAAAAGGGCGACAAAAAGGGCGACAAAAAAGCGTCAAAATGCAACAAAAAGGCGCCAAAAAAGGCGACAAAAAGGGCAACAAAAGGGCAACAAAAGGCAACAAAAAGGTGGCAAAAAAGCAGCAAAACAGCGACAAAAGGGCAACAAAAAGGGCGACAAAAAAGCAGCAAAACGCAACAAAAAGGCGACAAAAGGCTGGAGATTGTTTTTATAAGCAGGTGTACTGACTGATCTTGATATCAAAGCAGAATCGTAACACTGACTGATGTTCAATGATCTGTTGCAGGTCTGTTACCTGAGAACATCGGGAGGGATGATGAGCTGCTCGTAGTTCAGGTGTTCCCCGAGGTCACTCAGGTAGTTCACGTACGTCAGCTTCTTTCCAAACTTGTGACTGAAGAAGAAGAAACTTTAATGAGACTGAAGACAGTTTGACTTCCAGCTGGCAGGTCGGACGACTTTTTACCTGATCAGAGGTTTGAAAATGTTCCACACGATTCTGATGAAGTTTGTCGGATGAACCACGTACAGAGTTTTCATGTTCTTCTTGTATCTGTAGGACGGACGGACGGACGGACGGACACACACACACACACACGTATGAATTAAATTCTATTATTCATTATAGGGAACTATGTTGTGTATGTAAATGTGTGTTTGTGTGTGTCTGGGATCGATCTATCTATCTATCTATCTATCTAGAGCAGAGTGTGGGATGTGTTCCTTCGTTTCCAACTGGATGAAAGTATTAAAATCATATTAGATTATATTTTGCGTAGCTTCCAGCCGTAGCTGTATCCCTTCTCGCCACAACCGCTGTGTCTGGACTGAAGCGGAGGCGACGTACTTCCTGTCGAACTCGCTGTACGCTTCTCGTAACCATTTCAGAGACGGCTTGTTGCTGCTCCTCAGACCGTAATGGAAGTAAACCAGTATGTAGTCCATCTCCACATACTGGTCCAACGTGAACTTCAGATACCTGCAGAGGGAAAAGAAAGCGTCAACTAACAACTGAATAGTCTCACATTGCAAGACCTTCCTCCACAGAGCTGCAGAGGAAGGTCTGGCTAGCCCACACAGCATTCCTGGATGGGAGGAAAACGTGGTCTGGTTTATCTTTCGCGGTGCCTCTGCTGAGTAGTCTCAGGAAGGAACTCTCTGCAGCCCCACAATACTTCATTCAGAACGGTTTGACACATGTTTGCACTCAATATAATTGTGATTAATTGTGCAGTGGTGGCCTAAAGGGTAATAAGCAAGCTTGTGGGGAGCAGATCAGACTGTGGTTATACTAGGCAGCTTCCAGGTATGAATGTGATCAGATCAGACTGTGGTTATACTGGGCAGCTTCCAGGTATGAATGTGATCAGATCAGACTGTGGTTATACTGGGCAGCTTCCAGGTATGAATGTGATCAGATCAGACTGTGGTTATACTGGGCAGCTTCCAGGTATGAATGTGATCAGATCAGACTGTGGTGGTACTGGGCAGCTTCCAGGTATGAATGTGGTCAGATCAGACTGTGGTGGTACTGGGCAGCTTCCAGGTCAGATCAGACTGTGGTGGTACTGGGCAGCTTCCAGTATGAATGTGGTCAGACTGTGGTTGTACTGGGCAGCTTCCAGTATGAATGTGATCAGATCAGACTGTGGTAGTACTGGGCAGCTTCCAGGTATTATTGTGATCAGATCAGACTGTGGTAGTACTGGGCAGCTTCCAGGTATGAATGTGATCGGATCAGACTGTGGTAGTACTGGGCAGCTTCCAGGTATTATTGTGATCAGATCAGACTGTGGTGGTACTGGGCAGCTTCCAGTATGAATGTGGTCAGACTGTGGTTGTACTGGGCAGCTTCCAGGTATGAATGTGATCAGATCAGACTGTGGTGGTACTGGGCAGCTTCCAGTATGAATGTGGTCAGACTGTGGTTGTACTGGGCAGCTTCCAGTATGAATGTGATCAGATCAGACTGTGGTGGTACTGGGCAGCTTCCAGTATGAATGTGATCAGATCAGACTGTGGTAGTACTGGGCAGCTTCCAGGTATGAATGTGATCAGATCAGATTGTGGTAGTACTGGGCAGCTTCCAGTATGAATGTGATCAGATCAGACTGTGGTGGTACTGGGCAGCTTCCAGGTATGAATGTGATCAGATCAGACTGTGGTAGTACTGGGCAGCTTCCAGGTATGAATGTGGTCAGATCAGACTGTGGTGGTACTGGGCAGCTTCCAGGTATGAATGTGATCAGATCAGACTGTGGTGGTACTGGGCAGCTTCCAGGTATGAATGTGATCAGATCAGACTGTGGTAGTACTGGGCAGCTTCCAGGTATGAATGTGGAACTGTGTGAATGTGACAGGTCGTCGTTGCAAATGAGCCCAGTGGGAAATTACAATGTTTTCACTCTGTTATCATTATACACATTACACGCAGGCCTGAATTACACACACATACATTTACATACATGCACTAATGGAGAGATGTCAGAGTGAGGGAGCGCACCACCATACTTTGGTCCGTATGGGAACTTGAACCAGCAATCCTCCGGTTCCCAAACCAACTCCCTACTGACTGAGCTACTGCCACTCTATATAAGATCATATATTGCGTAATTTTGTGTCGCTTCCGGCCGTAGCTGTATCCCTTCTCAAATGAGAAGTTGTACAGTCAAAAGTAGTTTTAGTCGTGCAACAGAAAACTCAGATTGGACAGATAGTCTAGCTAGCTGTCTGTCTGTTTAGGAGTTTAGAACACCAACACAGAGACAGAGGAAGGGGGCGGACATTTACACGAATTAGTTACAAAAAAAGAAGACATTTCATATACTCAAAAACAAAACAAAAAAATAAGTGAATAGAGCTTTACTGTGGACGTACTCCAGCAGGCGGCGATGGTTCAGCTGGTGCGACGGCGGCAAACAGCAGCTGCTGAAGATGATCAGCTTCCTGCCGTACCTGTCGTCACCTGCAGAGGAAACACAGTTTTAGAGGGTTCTGGGTTCGGCGCTCTGATTAGTACGGCTGTGTGTTGGTCAAAGTGCAAAGTTGGACAGGTGCAATATCCAAATCGCAAGGGGGGCGCAATATTTGCTATAGGCAAAATATGTGTCAAATCATTCTGGATGAAGTATTGCGGGGCTGCAGAGACGTCCCGGCCTACACATCCAATCCTACAGACTACAGAAAACATCTTTGTTTGGTACAGATCCTCACAAAAATCACACTATAATCATTTACGAGAGATGCACCGATTACATCTTTCTAGGCAGATTCCGATTTCTGATTTTCTTTGAGTTAGGCCAGTTAGATTCTGATTTCATTTTTTCTAACCACTTTACAGCACCCACAAATATTTATTTTCTATCTTTTCTTTAATAGAACATGTTAGAGCAGATGATGGATCACTATGAAATAGAACTATATCAATGACTCCTGGTGTGGGACATCCACACACATCTAAAAGGTCAATGTTAGAAGCATTTCCTTCTCTTCACGTCCAATATCAACTAAAGAAATGTGATTTGGGTTGTTGGTGTGGTCCCTCCACGCCCTACTCTTTCCTTGCAGCTGTTGCATATTGCAAACTTGTTATCTTCTGCACACACGCTGAAGAACCCCAAACAGCTGACATGTTGCAGGTTAATTCACCAGGTTCCTACATGTGGGAGAATAGCGCCGACACGCCTTCACACCGCGAGCGGGTGCGCGCCACACACGGCGGAGAAGTTGAGAGAAAGGAAGAAGAGAGCGTGCTGTGGCGTCCGTGTGTGCGTGCGTCCTTGAGAACTGTAACTGGTAGAACTTATGTTGTCAGTTAATTGGAGCGTTGACCGGCATGAAATCAGCATATGTCAGACTGACCTGCCGGTCGCCGGTCATGATCGAGCACGTGGAAACCGGCCAATCCCGGTCACCGGCCGCTCTATCGGTGCATCTCTATCATTTACAGTTTTTTTGATTTAAAATATTTTCAATAAAAATGAAAATAATACAAAAAAATCCTGTCCTCCAATATCGGGAATCATATTGCAATCGCAATCAGTTCAAAATAATTGCAATTATATAATTTACTCATATCGTGCAGCCCTAGTTGCCAGCCACATCTGTTGCTATGTTTTGTCGGGGCTGAATGTTGCCATGGTGTCTTACTTCTACAGTCTATGCATCAACCCTTCCAGGGGAATACCTGTCTCTTTATTAGCTGCTACATGCTCCACTATCTTCACCAGCAAGTCTCCAACTGTGTCTGTCTGCCTTTGTCTGGTAGAGTACAGCGTTTAAATGTTACCATTTTAAAAGTCTGACTTCTTCTTCAAGCACTGACCGGAGACCTGGATGATGCCGTGTCGAGCCACGTCATAATACGGGTGAGAAGAGTCAGGGCCGAGTGTGCTGCTGGGAGGAAGTGATGGAGCGTCTGGGACACACGTCTGATCCTCCTCATCCTCCTCTTCCTCCTTCTCTAATTCTGGAACAAATTAAAAAGGGAAAAGAATCCGCCTCAGAAAACAACATTTCGTGGTGAAATGTGGCTTCAGTTTATCACGTTCAGAAAGTTTTAGACGCAAGAATGAAGAACAAATGTCTTAGGAATGATGTCTAATATGTACAGTATATACAGGAGACTACAAGGGGCGAGTAGTTTTGGTAATTTAGAATTCAAAATCATTACGACTCTGGAGGAAAGGAGACAAATCCCCGCTGTACACCGCCTACCATTTTCTAAATTGTGACCTTATCTGCTCGCTCTAACTGTTCCTGTGAACACAGATTAGCCAGAGGCCGGGGTGGAGAGCAGCCATGCTGAGCCCTTCTCTGCTGTGGATGTTTATTCTGCAGCGCTGAGGGGAGTTTGTTATAAACACGCTGATAACAGAGAGGAAATGATCTGCTCAGACTGACCTGACAAAAGGCCCGATTTAGTTCAGAGAGGCAGCGGGGGGAGAAAAACTCTCTGCACTGTAACGCCACTCAAAGTGAAAGAGGAGAGAATATGAACGGAGATACTGTGAAACAGCAGAAACTCTGCAGTTCAAAGTCAAACCGATTTCATCTTTGGGGCGAGCTTTAAAAAAAATTAACATGTAAGAAAGTCCCCATGTACAAAAGTGCATTTTAATTTCATACGCAGAACTTATTCCACCCCCCATATACTGCATAAAATGAAAGCACTACTAGCGCCAAACTGCACATTATGCAATCAGAATTCATTGGGTACTTTTTGTGTGTCCAAGGTAGAGCTGGGCCATAGATTGAAAATGAAATATCACAATATTTTTGACCAAATACATCCATGTAATGTGGATATAATAGGTGCTTTCCGACCGGATAGTACTTGTACTTTTTAGAGGAAAAGTACACTTCTAAGCACTTCTAAGAACTACTCTCCCCCAAAATCTTTTTTTCCGTTTGCATTCCCACTGGCCGAGTGGCCACAGGGACTGGTAGGAGGAACAGACCCCGTCTGTGTGTGTGTGTGTGTGTGTGTGTGTGTGTGTGTGTGTGTGTGTGTGTGTGTGTGTGTGTGTGTGTGAGCGGTCTGAGAGATTTTCATTTTCACTGTAGATGCATATAGGCTCCAAATATCAAATATCGGTTTCATTAACAAGTAATAAAGTCTTTTACTCCAAACCACCTTCTGTTAACCACCTGTTCACTACGGTCTACTCTGCTCTATATGTCTTGTCTTGTCCTGTCTATACTTTGTGTATCACATTGCACTTTCTGCTTTTTTTTGTTGCACTTCTGATTGGACGCAAACTGCATTTCGTTGTCTTTGTACTCTGCACAATGACAATAAAGTTGAATCTAATCTAACATGGAACACCGGGTTGCCAACCAACGCTAGTCAAAAATAGAAAAACATATCCAACTGGAAACAGGTTATCATTGAAATTAAACCCTTAATATAATGTTTTTACATGTAGTATTTGAGTCAGTTATAATGTTTGCACGCTGCCCCAAATATACCTGTATACAGAAAATACATTTTCATCATCATTATAACTCACCTATTTCTGCCAGCTGCTCCAGATCTGATGTTGAGCTCATTTCGGAAAGAAGTCTGTTGATGAAGGAAAAACATGAATGAATGAATGAATGAATTAATCAATCAATCAATCATCTGTTAGCTTCACAAACGGAGATTAGTGACAGTCAGGGAGAAAGGGAAATTAATTAGAAAAGGGAAATTAATACGGCTAGAGTTCAGTCCAGAGCTGGAATGTAACTAAGTACATGTACTCCAGTACTGTACTTCAGTCCAAATGTTGAGGTACTTGTACTTTACTTTTAGTCTTTTCTTTTCAGGCCACTTTCTACTTCTACTCCGCTACATTTCAGAGAGAAATATTGTACTTTTTACTCCACTACATTCATCTGTTGCAGCTTTAGTTACTAGTTACTTTAGTTACTCCACTACATTCATCTGTTCCAGCTTTAGTTACTAGTTACTTTAGTTACTCCGCTACATTCATCTGTTCCAGCTTTAGTTACTAGTTACTTTAGTTACTCCGCTACATTCATCTGTTCCAGCTTTAGTTACTAGTTACTTTAGTTACTCCACTACATTCATCTGTTACAGCTTTAGTTACTAGTTACTTTAGTTACTCCGCTACATTCATCTGTTACAGCTTTAGTTACTAGTTACTTTAGTTACTCCGCTACATTCATCTGTTCCAGCTTTAGTTACTAGTTACTTTAGTTACTCCACTACATTCATCTGTTCCAGCTTTAGTTACTAGTTACTTTAGTTACTCCGCTACATTGTAAATAGCACACAATCTATTATTAAGATTTGTAAAGTAGGCTCACACATTTTGAAGACACTACATGTAACCAACAGAAAATGGAAAGAAGGCTTACAAGTGCCTCACAGCCCAGTACTTGAGTAAAAGTTACTTTCTGCCAGGGCTGTAGTACTCGAGTCCTGACTATACTCGCTGATATTTGGACTTGGTATTGTCTCGGTCTCTGCCACTGGTCTTGCCAAATATGGCTTTTGGTCTCTTTATTATGTTTAGAATAATATTGGAGGGAAAGTGAAACACTGGCCACCTGATAACCAATCACACACTACTGGTCACTTCTTTTCTACATTACATCTGGAGTGAAGCTATATTATATTGTCATTTAGTTGCTCAAATGCTCAGTACTAGTACCTAGCAGTGGTAATAGTAGTGGATTGGTGTTTGTATCAGTCCTAACACTGCTATTATGAGGTAACACCATATGTCATTCTGTTTTCTTTAGATTATGATATATGATATCAAGGGGAATGTTGTCACACTGTTTTTGCTTTTAGATCAACAAATAACTCAAATGATTGTCTTGAGACTGTCATGCATAAGACTTTTTTTCTGTCCTGGACTCGGTCTTGACTCTAACTCTAACCTCTTTGGACTCGGTGTTGACTTGGTCTCGACTAGACCGGGTCTTGGACTTGACAAAGGTAGTCTCGCCTACTTGTACTCTACACTTTCCATGAAGGAGCCGAGTATTTCTTCAATCACTCTGCTTCAGTTTATGATAATTAACGCTAATTAGCGACATTTTAAACAGTAGGCCTATATTTTAAAAGGTAAAGACAACAGAAGTGAACTGAACGAACTGAAGACAGAGTTTAAAGACAATATAACGTTACACGGTGCAGTTTAACACCAACTAGCTAACAATAATAACACAGACTGTAGGACATTGAACGCACCTGCGCCGATTCAGTCACCTGCGACACACGCGGGAAACAGACGGTTAAATGTCATTCCTAAACCTTAGGACGCCTCGTGTGACGCTTGACAAGGGTTATAACAAGGTATGCAGCAGCACGAGACGGTCACACACTCACCTGTTGCCGTAGAGAAGCTCACATTAAGGAATCCTTCGCAGCAACAGGTAGAAAGAAACGTAACAAACTTCCTCAAACAACCGCCCAGCGGGCAAGGCTCACTGCGCATGCTCAGTTCAAAGCTCCGAATCACAAAATCAGTTGTTTATTTTTCACAATAAGAAGTACTCAGAGTTAGAAGAGTACAACAAAATTATACTTAAGTAAAAGTACTATTACTTAGATGAACTTTTACTACAAGTGAAGTTACCGGTATAAAAATCAAGTAAAAAGTAGCTCATTTAAAATGTACTCACAGTAAAAGTTAGTTTCTTTTTAACAAGAGGGGGAGAAGATATATATATATATATATATATATATATATATATATATATATATATATATATATATATATATATATATATATATATATAACTTTTTTATATTTATATACTTAATATCTTATTTATACCTATTATACTTATTTATTAAAATCGTCTTTTGTGATTTGATAAGGGCACAAACTCAAAAAAGTGACAAAAACTTAAAAAATAAAAAAATAAAATAAAAAAGTGTTGCCAAGTGGCCGGGTTGGTTCAGTGGGTAGAGCAGGCGCACATTTACGTGGAGGTTTATGCATTGGCGCAGAGGTCCAGGGTTTGAGTCCGACCTGTGATGATTTCCTGCATGTCTTCCCCCCCTCTCTCCCCTTTCACATCTAGCTGTCCTGTCCATTATAGGTGGAAAAGCCCCCCGCCACCCCCAAAACAGTGTTGCCAAATAAACGCTATGTTTCCAAGCCAAACACACACAAAACTTCCCAAATTTCTCGGCCGAAAACAGACCAATCTGTTCGGATGGTTTCTGCAGCCGGACGATTCAGCTCCATTCTAGGGCTGCACGATTAATCACAATTCTATCAAAATCGCAATATGATAATATATATATATGTATATATATATATATATATATATATATATATATATATATATATATATATATATATATATATGATAAATATTTTAATATTTTTCAATGAAAATGAGAATAATGATCCAAAAGTGACCATTCCCTTCAATATGGAGAATCATATCGCAATATCAGTCAAAAGAATCGTAATCGCATATTTTCCTCATATCGTGCAGCCCTACTTCATTCATCACCGTCCAACTTGGCTCATAACTTTAAAATGGTTACCCGCATTTGGCGGGTTGGTGGGTGTCAATTTAAAGCCCTGGTTACAACCCCCCCCCCCCCCCCCCTTTATAGTCAAAACTGGCCAGTGCAACCCACCTCAAAAAACTATTATTATTTCCTTTACATATATAAAGACATTTGATAGAAAGATAGATACTTTATTGATCCCCAAGGAGAAACTCAAAGTCCCAGTAGCCTATAGACATCACACACAACATACTCATACATCATAAACAGGATGATAAAATGACAAATCCACATGAATAATATGGAAAAGATACTAAATCAAAAATCTAAAAATCCACATGAATGTATTAAAGGATGTATAAGCATGAGACACCTGCAGTGACAGGGCAGAGTCTGACCCTGTGATTCAGTCTGCATGGTAAGGTGCTCTATGAGAGGGTGTGTGTGTACACGGCAGTTCGTGTAAATATCACGTTATTTTTAATCTATTGATTCGTGTTCACGGGGACGTTTTTCTCGTTTTTTACGTGGTGGCCAGCACGAAATACCCTACGGGGAAAGGACGCCTCACACACCGGGAGATGGACGAAAAGGACGCCTCATACACGCCGAGAGACGGCCGAAAAGGACGCCTCATACACGCCGAGAGACGGCCGAAAAGGACGCCTCATACACGCCGAGAGACAGCCGAAAAGGACGCCTCATACACGCCGAGAGACGGCCGAAAAGGACGCCTCATACACGCCGAGAGACAGCCGAAAAGGACGCCTCATACACGCCGGGAGACGGACGAAAAGGACGCCTCATACACGCCGGGAGACAGCCGAAAAGGACGCCTCATATGCCGGGAGACAGCCAAAAAGGACGCCTCATATGCCGGGAGACGGCCAAAAAGGACATCTCATACATGCCGGGAGACAGCCGAAAAGGACGCCTCATACACGCCGGGAGACGGACGAAAAGGACGCCTCATACACGCTGGGAGACGGCCGAAAAGGACGCCTCACACACGCTGTGAGACGGCCGAAAAGGACGCCTCACACACGCTGGGAGACAGCCGAAAAGGACGCCTCACACACGCTGGGAGACAGCCGAAAAGGACGCCTCATATGCCGGGAGACGGACGAAAAGGACGCCTCATATGCCGGGAGACGGCCAAAAAGGACGCCTCATATGCCGGGAGACGGACGAAAAGGACGCCTCATATGCCGGGAGACGGCCAAAAAGGACATCTCATACATGCCGGGAGACAGCCGAAAAGGACGCCTCATACACGCCGGGAGACGGACGAAAAGGACGCCTCACACACGCTGGGAGACAGCCGAAAAGGACGCCTCATATGCCGGGAGACGGACGAAAAGGACATCTCATACACGCCGGGAGACAGCCAAAAAGGACGCCTCATACACGCCGGGAGACGGACGAAAAGGACGCCTCACACGCCGGGAGACGGCCGAAAAGGACGCCTCATATGCCGGGAGACGGCCAAAAAGGACGCCTCATACACGCCGGGAGACGGACGAAAAGGACGCCTCATATGCCGGGAGACGGACGAAAAGGACATCTCATACACGCCGGGAGACGGCCAAAAAGGACATCTCATACATGCCGGGAGACAGCCGAAAAGGACGCCTCACACGCCGGGAGACAGCCGCTGGGGACGCGCGACAATAACGGGACGGTTATGATTAGGAAGACTACGGGAAACAAAACGCCACACACCGGACGCAATCCCCGCTCGCCCAGGTGAAAGTCCCGTGTTGTTTGGCCCATCTACCACCAGCCAACCTTCCTACGCGGATTTTCGGCTTTTCATCCCACTCCCTACCACTTTCGTGCTGTGACCACGAAATATGCTTCCCATTGAAATACATTACTTCACATTTTCGTGCTGGCCACCACAAAAAAAAAAAACAAGAAAAACGTCCCCGTGAACACGTATCAATAGATTAAATAACGTGACCATTTCACGAACTGCCGTGAGACTGATCTGCTGGCCCCTGACGGCCACCGTAGACAAGGGGTGCCAGATAAGGGATTGAGCCAGGATTTTTCAGTTATCCTGGCTCCATTTAGCCTGGAGATTATTTACTGTACAGGATAACAGCCAGGATTTATTTAATCCTGTTCACCCAGCAGTGGTCTTACCTTATTGTTATCAGCCTGCATTCAAATACAACAGGTTATTATTTAAAGTTGTGAACATTATTTTTTATAATTATTCATGTGACAGTCATTGTTCCTGTTATATTGCTGTATGAAGACTGCTGTTCATATTGTTGTTAAAAGTTTGATGAATATATTACGACAGTTGTTGAGATAATTAGAAAAGGCTGATCAAATTTCAAATGTCTTTTAAATGAAGTCTATTACTAAGGGCAATACATAGGCCTACAATGCTGTTCATTCTATAGTTGACCAATGCACCTTGAATTATTTTAGTTGATTTCTTTTTGGTATACTTTAACATTTATTTGCTTTTAAATGCCAAAATGGCCTTGCCCCTTCTTACATCTCTGAGCTGCTACACCCCTATAGACCCACCCGCTCTCTCAGGTCAGCCGATCACCTGCTCCTAATTGTGCCTAAAACAAAGCGCAGGCTAAAAGGGGACCGTGCTTTTTCTGTAGGAGCTCCGAAATTGTGGAACGAATTACCTCTGCACATTAGACAGGCATCTTCACTGTCTATTTTGAAGTCTCTTCTTAAAACCCACCTTTATTCTTTGGCCTTTGAGTTTGGTTACATTGATCGTATTGGTTCATTGTATGGTTTTGGTCGTGTTTTTATTTGCATTATATGGGTTGTATGACTTTTGTATTTAGGGCTTTTATGTATTCATTTATTGTTTCACTGTACAGCACTTTGTGTCCTCTTTGGATTTTAAAGTGCTCTATAAATACATTTTTTGATTGATTGATTGATTGAATAAAGGATCATGTTTGTTCCTCTTCCATGTGCACTGTATTTGGCATTCTTAGCACACAATGTGTGTTGTCCAGTAAACTGGGACTATAATTTGGGAGGATTGTACAATTTTAAGAACATATCCTAATTGTACAATCCTCCCAAATTATAGTCTTAGTTCACCGGACCAGTGACTATCTAGTGATGGAGGCTACTGTACATTGATGTAACAACAGGGAGAGGACACCTCAATGGTTATATGGACCTTATATTTTGCTGAGGGGAAATAACTGATGAATATACTCTGTTGTATTCATGTTTACAGTGTGCATGGGATTTATCACTTAATTATCTTTATAGTTTCTAGATTTTAGAGTCCAATTTCTTCAGTGTCTTTCTTTTCTATGTCCATATATACAAGGGAGCAAAGCATATAATATGTAAAGAAGGAAACTCAGCCTTGTGTGGTAGATAATAGCGGACCGACTGAATGATAGTCTAAAAATATACATTTACGAACTACTGCTCTTAACTGAAACCATTCAATGAGTTTGCAAAAACGAACTGTTGTACACTTTGCATTAAAAGCGAGCAGTGGAAGTTAATATGACTTAGGTAATTTATATGTAAGACCATGAGAGAGAGAGGGAGGAACAGAGTGAAAGAGATATTTACGCATCATATCCTAGCGTTATAGAAAATTGATCTTCATGGTAAATGTCCTGAGGAACATGCTTGAACATGTGCTAACTGCATTGTAAACATGGCAGAGAATCAGAGAAAGTTGAGTCTCAGAACAGAACAGGATGAAATCTAAAGGCTCAGAAATCCTTCACAGCAGAGGTCATCTGGCTGCTGTAAAGTTGTGAAATCCTGACATCTGCTGGTCATAGTCGCAGCTCTGCAGCAGCTGATTGAACCCTAAATGTTGAAGTCTGAAGCATTTCTAAACCCCAACAACTGTTGCAGCAATTTAGACATGATATCATGTTGGAAACTGGATCATCCTCAAGTCTTTTCAGATGGGATGATAAAGAATCCCTTCACTGTTTTTTCTCCATTTTATTAATCTCTCTCTCTCTCTCTCTCTCTCTCTCTCTCTCTATATATATATATATATATATATATATATATATATATATATATATATATATATATATATATATATATATATATATATATATATTGTCCAGAATGGGGGGTGTCCTTCCCCAGGGAGCGTCAAAGACTTAATTTCCTCCATTCTGACACACTTTAATGCGCCAATTTATGTTGGAAATACCTTTATTTAGCGTGAAGAAGAAAAACACATAACATTTCAAAATATATCAAAATTATAATAGAAAGTATGTTGTATTGCACATTTTTAAGTGGGTATATGGAAATCCTGGCTCTTTCTTAGTGGGTACCTATGCATCACGTAGATGACAACACTGATTTCAGTCCTTAGATCTTCTTTGAGTGTGGCAGAGTTTCAGTAGTAACCCTGTCTGTCAATAATACAATCAAACTTTACAAATTCTTATACACTTTAAAGTAGAGATGGTCTGATACCATCACTTGCTTCCTGATACTGATTCCCAGGGTGCGATTTGCTAGGGGGGGATGCGTGGGATTTCCCCCTTTCTGGTCTACATGTCCCTGCCTCTGCAGAATTATTTTTATCCCCAGTGGGGACCAAATCTATCAGCCCCCCTCAAAGTGATCAATGCTACTTCACCAATAGACCATTTATGATATACCTAAAATAGAAGTATTTTAAAGTAAGTAAAGCGCTGTAACGTGAACACATAGTGCCATAGAACGATCAAATCTGAGCAGCAGTTGCTGGTTGTATTTAGCAGTGGCAGTTGTTTAGCCGCCAACAGGTGACTGAGAGCCGGCTACAGGCACCCAGACATGGGGACTCGAGTCTGAGACTCAGATTCGTCCCAAAAGACTTCAGACTTGACTCTGACTCGAGCTTCGAGACTCGTCAACAACCTGTTTTCATGCAGTTATTGCTTTTTAAATCTAAATATATTCATGTATTTCTATTTTCTTTTATTGGCGCGTATACGTTGGGGAAACGTATGACGAGCTGCATGCCCCCTGCCCTTTGCCATAATGTGCAACGTAACGCATGCACTATGCCTTATGTGCGTTCACTCACATATCAAAAAAGACATTGATGATGGAGACACCAAGTCCACCCGGAGTTGTGCCTTTTGTCATTAGTTTTGCTTTCAATAACTTGGTAAACAGTGGCAGTAAGAGAACAGCTACATGCAAGGAGTGTGTGGCACCGGATCAACAACGTCGAACTTCATCAGGCATCTCCAAACGCTCCCAGATAGGTCAGTCACTGCTAATGTGAAAGAGACATTACATTTAGCATATATCGTCACAGGTAACAAGCTAACCATCGCAAAATGTTGAGCTAATGCTGGGGACTGGCACATTGTATCTTTATAGTTGTATCCAGATCAGATGGCCATTATTATTATTACTATTTAGGCGGATAATTAAGGTGTAAAATGGCTCTGTAAATGCAAATTAAGTTTTCAAAGAGACACATCTTTGTTTTATGCTTTGTTCCAAGTATTTATATTAACCTCTCTTTATTTATTTTAAAGTGCTCATGTTATGCTTTTTGGCTTTTTCCCTTTCCTTTATTGTGTTATATATCTTTTCTGTGCATGTTGTAGGTTTACAAAGTAAAAAAAAGCCCAAAGTCCCCCCCAAAGGGACTTACCATCTCCAACAGAAAACACTGTTCACAAACTGCTCCAAACAGCTCTATTGTAGTCCAGCCTTTACTTCAGAGACAAACGTGGTCACTTTGGAACACACGTTATAATGCTCGCCTAGCTGCTAGCATGGCACGCCCTCATACTCTGCTTCTGACTGGCTAGTAGTCCTTACCTAGGTACTGTCAGGGCACGCCCTCATACTCAGCTCCTGACTGGCTAGTAGTCCTTACCTAGGTACTGTCAGGGCACGCCCTCATACTCTGCTTCTGACTGGCTAGTAGTCCTTACCTAGGTACTGTCAGGGCCCTCATACTCTGCTTCTGACTGGCTAGTAGTCCTTACCTAGCTACTGCACATGTGCGACTGCCAACAAAGATGTTACAGCAGTGAGAGGTCTCACTCTGGAGCTAAAACAGAGACCTGAACACAGGGTGAAAAGAGGAGCTGCAGCAATGAGCAGTACAACTAAAATATGGTGTTTTTTTTAAATTACACCATGTAAACCTGTTCAGATATAACCTCTAAATACAATTATGAACCTGATGAAGATGAGCATAATATGAGCACTCTAACAGTGTTCCGTTCTGTATTTTAATTGTGTTTTATTAACATATTTGATATAGGGTATTTGTTTCATGTTGCTTTTATATTTTGGTGAACCAAAGACAGTTGTCCACTCCGTTGGATAATAAAGTTGAATCCTATTCCAACCTTGGTACCTAATACTGTATCTCTCTCTGACTGTCAGGTGTGAATTCCTCAGAGAGACGAAGGGGTTTATTTTAATTTTAATATGAATGCTGTCAAACTCAAATCCGAAGAGCGTCCTGTTTCTGACGGCTCCCGCTGAGGCCGTTGGAGTCAAAGCGAAGTCCTGGAGGGCAGGATTATTTTTCTGACAAACAAATGGATATGCAAAGCTGTCACAAACTCTGTGGGGAGAAATTTCAAAGAAAGAGTCTTTGTGTGTTTTTGCCCTGGAGCCAGCGGCGGGATAGTGACGACCAAAACAAAGAGGGAAATACACGAGACAGAAGGAACCAGAATGAAAACATCAATAACGCTGAAATCAAACACTATAAATCTCAGAGGGGTTTCCATTGTTAATAAAAGAGGCAATCAAGATTTTTTTCAAAGCTGATTGGGATATAACTGTTTGTTTTTTTTGGATTTCTTTATTTAAAAGGGAAAACACACATTAAGTACAGAGTCCAACATGTAAATGTGCCAGATTTAGCCATACAGGGTAATTTTCATCTGCAGTCCCTAGCAGGTTGATGGTTTAAAACAATAGATACGCTACAACAATACAACAAATACACATACAACATAAAAGAAATAGGAATAGACAAGTAAAATGACACAATTACTATTCCAAATCTTGACTACTTGCAGGTTGATGGCATGATAAAAACATAACACAAGTATCATACACAGTAGACACAGGTAAAAGTGCATTGACACACATTAGGATGCATCAACAACACATAAGCACACACAGAGACACTACTATAGCAATGAATACAAACACATTATTCTGGATTATGGCAGCATATTTGATTAGTCAATAACCAATGTTTTATGGAGTTGGAGAAAGATTTGATAGATGTGATGTTCCTTAGTTTTGTGGGTATGGTATTTCATGTATGGGCTGTTTGAAAGGAAAAAGCTGACTGTCCAAAACTACTTTCTCTACATGGTATTTTACAATCCCCTCTTCTAGATGCTCTGGTGGATTTTGGGTCGGTTATCTTAACATCTTCTATTATTTTATTATCTAAAGATATTAAACTCCTTCTCACAACTCGTCTTGTTATCACGAAAAACAAGCAGTGCTCATATTTGGTTTTTAATGTTCTTTCTAATGTCATCTTCAGATGTCATTGTTTCCGGTGTGCCTCAGGGCACGACACTGGGCCCACTGCTATTTTCCAATTAAAGTGACAGCAGCCAGTTTTGCTGGCAGCTAAATGATCAGCAGGTCCGGACCCCTGAAAAGATACCATCTAGTTTTGTGTGTTCAGGATGTGATAAAATGTAGCGCTGTAACTAACAATTATTTCATCGCTAATTAATCTGATAATACCCCAAATTACACATATGATGTTCGTCAGTTTAAAAGATAATTTTGCAAGTGAAGAAAGTCACAGTTTGTGGTAAAACTGTTAAAGTATCAGCCTGTGAACATGCGTCATTAGAAAGACTCGCCAGCCCAGTGATGTCTCTCTGAAGTTACGATGACTGTGTCTAGGATTAGGCAATGGTTAGGGTTAGGGTTAGGGTTGGGTTAGGTGCCTTGAAGTCGACGTTGGGGGCTTAAAACACCATAGAGCGCAACAGGTCTTACTCTTACTGGCTGATTTGGCCAGTGATGAATGAAGCGAAGCGTCTGTTTGAATTGGCAGGCTGCAGAAATATTGCCAGATTGGTCTGTTTTCCCGCCAAGAAATTTGGGCAGGTTTTGTGTGTGTTTGGCTTTGAAATTTAATCTTCATCTGGCAGCACTGCTTGTAGTACTAATCCTACATTTCCCATGAGCACTCATGTTGTGACATGTCATACAACCGTTGGCTATGTGCATAGCGTGCGTGAAATCGAATACGAGCTATGCCGTAATGGAGAAAATGAACGAAACTGTGCAAAACAAACCAGGGGAGCTGAAATTAAAGTGGCTAGCGGAGAATCAGATTAGCTAGTAACTTTAAAAATCTACAAGCCATGTTGGCTGGTGATTAAAAAAGTTAATTTAAAGCCCTGGTTACACCTGTTGTGGGACAGAGCTAGGCTAGCTAGCTAGCGAGCAAGCTGAGCAACAAGCGAGTTGACGTACAGTATATTGTGCAAGACGAGATATGTCGTTCACTGAGCGGTTTTACACAAAACTAAGTCACACTACGACAAAAGGGCGACATTCTTATCTTGCACCCGGCGCAGCACAAAGCCCGACGCAAGTGTCTTTGTTAGTTTAAGACCGACGCAGTTGTCAGTTTCCCATCCAGCGCACGCGTCGTTTAAACAGCAAATGCACCTACGCCCATCTGTGGCCCATGGGCGTGCTGGTCTTACAGGGAGGTGTGTTCAGGTGCATTCTGGGCGTGCTGGTCTTACAGGGAGGTGTGTTCAGGTGCATTCTGGGCGTGCTGGTCTTAAAGGGAGGTGTGTTCAGGTGCATTCTGGGAGTATTGCTATCTTGAGGCAGCGGGAAGTGATGGCGCCATTGACCAACAAAAACCTGGTCTAAAGTCAATAACGCAGCATTTCATTGTTATTTTAACAGAGCATTAGTAAAATGCTCCTAGGCTCGTGCACAGCACGCGCACACTATGCTTGTTACACACACAGGGACGCACAGCAGCACACACACACACACACACACACACACACACACACACATGCAGAAGATTACAAATAAAAATATTACGGTGCAAATCCTCCATCATAACAGCAATGCTCCAAGGTCCAAACGCGCCTGGCTTTTAAAGGGAATGGGAGATGATCTCTGATTGGTTGATTGCATGTTACGCCCGAAACACACCTCTGATTAATGAAGACACTAAGTCCAACCCTTTAGAACCATGACCCGGCACACGGACCCTTTTTTCCACCTTTAAGCTAGCAAAAGTAGATTTGGACACGCCCTAAACGCACCTGCGCCAGGCGCTTCACGCCGTGCGCTTACATCGTTAAAATAGGGCTCTATATGTGTTGTTCATGGCTCAATTCAAGCTGGATCAAACTATTATTTGACTCTCCCCCGTTCACTATCGTCCATATTTGTTACGAAATAAGGTCCCATGTTGGTCCACCTGATGGAGAGGGAGTTCACCTCTCTACGGCTCACTCTATGTGATAAACACTGCACACAAATGGTTTCAGTTCAAGTCTGCTCATCGCAAATACACACTACCAAAATATATCTGTGAGTAGTGGAGGACAGAAATACAAAAAAGGGGTTTGTTATGGTATTCTGTGATTATGCAAATGAAGAGAGTACATAGGGAATACGTGACCCAAATATGTTAGAGAATACTGATGAGCTTAATCACAGGCAGCAGAGATTTGACACCTCTGCATGCTGTAAGACTGGGAATATAACTGGAAGATGGATTATAAATAAATACCCCCCCTAATCTAAATATAGTGAGAGGAAAAAAGAAGATATACAAAATAAACCGACTGTCAGAGGAGCCGGGGATAGACTGTGAATTTAAAAGTACAATATATGATGTTTTTAAACAGAGGGACTGAATTGCAACCGGATCTCTTTTAAAGATTATTTGTGTCAAAGCGAATTTGTATTAAATAAATATCACGGCTTTAATATGTAGAAAAAGAAGGAGAAGGTGTTTTGATAAAGGTTGTTTGTCCCCCCCCTCTAATCCGACCCACAGGAGCGTTTTCCGTCTCATATCTAAACAGGGACGCACCGAATCCAGGATTCGGCTTCTGATTGGGCTGAATATTGGGCTTTTTGACTTGGTTCAGTTTCTGCTGAACATTAGAATTTTTTTCCACCGAACCGACCCCTACGCTTGCACTCCGCGCGCTACGCTGGTCGATGTAATGACGGCGCCGTTGATTACGGGAAGGTGTTAACGTAGGTGGAGCGTTCAATGCAGCCGGCTGTGAGGAAGTGGAAATGGAACTGGTGAGCAGAAAAAGTGATGTTTGGCAGCACTTTCAGTCAAAAGAAGGCCGTTCAAGTCCAGCTACATGTTCAATCTGCAATGCTGATTAGTCTGGTGGTGGCGAGGACCCTAAACAATACACAACATCACCGCTGTTACAACATCTGGTATCAAACATCTGGAAGAATACGAGTTGTGATGAAGGAATCTACAGACAGCAGCCAGAATGCAGTAACTTCAGGTACGGCAAAGGAAGGACAGTCCCTGCTGACTTCATTAATGTGTTGACTGAGTTCATGGACTGAGGATGGGAGGAGGACTCAGCAGAATCTCAACCAGGGGATTCGGTATTCGGCCGAACCCCAAATACCTGGATTCGGTGCATCCCTATATCTAAACCAGAGAAGGTAACGGTCAGTTTTAAACACGTCGTTAACGTTGTGAAACGGTCCCAGTTTGGTTAGGTTTAGGCACCAAACTATCTAGTTCCCTGTCCCTGCCCCACTTGGAAGAACTTGCCACTTCACGCTACATAAACAGAGCAAAAAAAACAACCTCTCGCTCTGGTCACCCACTCTTTGAACTGTTACCATCTGGTAGACGCTACGGAGCTGGCAAAACTCGGCTCACCAGACTCAGCACACTAAATAAACAAAAAAATCAAGTAATTACTGCCATACTGCAATCCACTAAGCACTTGCTGCTCTTTTAATACTTTAATATTTATCTATTTATTGCATTTTTATACCACTGAATGCCCTTTGTCTTGAGTTTTTATGTTTTTTAAATGTCTTTTTTTTTGGAATGCATAATCTTTAGTTTTATTCCTATGCAATGACAATGAAGGCTTTCTGGTTAAGTTTGAAAAAAGATGGTAGTTTGGGTTAAAATGATGTTACTTCACTTCCTGGAGGTTATGCACGTGACGTAGTTCCATTTGTTCCAAAAAAAAGTACCCTCCTTAACTAGCCTAGACATCTAGACCACCCTAGCAGCAGCAAATGTAATTTGCAGCCAGGGTCGTCTAGCAACTCTCCGTTGGCTTGCGAACTGGAAAAACCAAACTCTAGTCAGGCCAATCACATCGTGTATAGAGTCGGTGGGCGGGGCTTATGGCTGCTGCTGCTGGCGAACAGCTGTCTTTGGAGTCGGCTTTGGCCGTGACTCTGGAAGACTTGGAGTTCAGCTTTTCTTTGAGAAAAGAACAAAGAACGGCACTGAAGTCATTCTTAAAAAAGGAAGATGTGTTCAGAGTTTAAAGTTGAATCTATCAACTAGCGTTGCTCTGATTGGTTGGAGAGCTATCCTATTGCGTGCAGAGGGAATTTGAAAGACAACCGTTTATCCCGCCCCTCGGATTGAGCCCGGCCAATGGGGAGTTCCCAGACCCAACATCTGGATGTGGGGCTGGCTTGTCAGGCTACTCCTTACCAGGACATTTGCCGCTTTTACACTTCCTTACCTTCTGTCCTGCGTTGTTACTGTAAGAGTTACCAGGGCTAAACCTAAATATGAGTCATAATTGCTGCTTGAACAAAGGACTTATGGGAGTGTTTTTCGTGGGAGAACAGTCTTTCGTTTTCTACAGCAAAGGGAACTTTATGTACTTTAACGCTTATATGTTCGTTAAAGGTTGGTTCACCCAGATTACAAAAACACATATTCTTGTTTGGAGACAAATGTCAACTGTTTAGGGCTACACAGATGCTGAACATTGGGCTAATCATTGGGGTGTATTTACAGGCAACGCCAAACAAATTGCTCCATTTTAAGCTATTTTTGGGATCAGATTAATGTTGAGTACAAACAGTGAGTGTGTGAGAGAGATGGGAATCCTGTTTATTACGATGTGCTTCCACCAGGATCTATAAATAGAAACAGGAGAGAGGGAGGAGGGGGAGGCTGGTGGAGGGATGAGGGGGAAGCTGGTGGAGAGATAGGGGGAGGCTGGTGGAGAGATGGAGGGATGAGGGGGAGGCTGGTGGAGAGATGGAGGGATGAGGGGGAGGCTGGTGGAGGGGTGGAGAGATAGGGGGAGGCTGGTGGAGAGATGGAGGGATGAGGGGGAGGCTGGTGGAGAGATGGAGGGATGAGGGGGAGGCTGGTGGAGAGATGGGGGAGGCTGGTGGAGAGATGGAGGGAGGAGGGGGAGGCTGGTGGAGAGATAGGGGGAGGCTGGTGGAGAGATAGGGGGAGGAGGGGGAGGCTGGTGGAGAGATGGAGGGAGGAGGGGGAGGCTGGTGGAGAGATAGGGGGAGGCTGGTGGAGAGATGGAGGGAGGAGGGGGAGGCTGGTGGAGAGATGGAGGGATGAGGGGGAGGCTGGTGGAGAGATAGGGGGAGGAGGGGGAGGCTGGTGGAGAGATGGAGGGAGGAGGGGGAGGCTGGTGGAGAGATAGGGGGAGGCTGGTGGAGAGATGGAGGGAGGAGGGGGAGGCTGGTGGAGAGATGGAGGGATGAGGGGGAGGCTGGTGGAGAGATAGGGGAGGCTGGTGGAGAGATGGAGGGAGGAGGGGGAGGCTGGTGGAGAGATAGGGGGAGGCTGGTGGAGAGATGGAGGGAGGAGGGGGAGGCTGGTGGAGAGATGGAGGGAGGAGGGGGAGGCTGGTGGAGAGATGGGGGAGGCTGGTGGAGAGATGGAGGGAGGAGGGGGAGGCTGGTGGAGAGATAGGGGGAGGCTGGTGGAGAGATAGGGGGAACCAAACTGGATGTGACTGAGAGAATCGTTTCCAGACGCTGCAGGCGACGCTCAGACTGAAGGATGTGATCGTCGCTCCGTTTCACTTCATCAAACACCATCGCATGGAGTCATGACAACCATCCAACGATTCATCCATTCAACCATCCATCGGCTCAACCATTGAGCTCCAAGAACACTGCAAAAAAACAACATAATAGTACTTAAGTAATTCATTAAAACTAATGAAAACAGGTAATCAAAAATATGATCTGTAGCCATATTTTCATCCGTTTATTTGTTCAACAATGGTATTACTGTTGGAAGAATAGATCCATCCATCTGTTCAGCCATAGAACTATTCATCCATTGAAATCCTCATCATTCCTTCTGTTTGGTTCTACAGAGAACCTGCAGGTTTGATCCCCGTCCTGTCCTGGGAAAGGGAAGTTTGGGGTCCCCCGGATAAGTGGGTGAAGCTGGATGGATAAATGTATCTGTAGCTCAAACCAAGATGGGGAAGCCAAAACTTTAAGAGCCCTATTTTAACGATCTAAGTGCACGGCGTGAAGCGCCTGGTGCAGGTGCGTTTAGGGCGTGTCCAAATCCACTTTTGCTAGTTTGAAGGCGGTAAAAAGGGTCCGTGTGCCGGGTCATGGTTCTAAAGGGTTGGACTTAGTGTCTTCATTAATCAGAGGTGTGTTTTGGGCGTAACATGCAATCAACCAATCAGAGATCATCTCCCATTCCCTTTAAAAGCCAGGCGCGTTTGGACCTTGGAGCATTGCTGTTATGATGGAGCATTTATAGCGTAATATTTTTATTTGTAATCTTCTGCATGTGTGTGTGCTGCTGTGTGTCCCTGTGTGTGTGTGTGTGTGTGTGTGTGTGTGTGTGTAACAAGCATAGTGTGCGTGTGCTGTGCACGAGCCTAGGAGCATTTTACTAATGCTCTGTTAAAATAACAATGAAATGCTGCGTTAGTGACTTCAGGCCAGGTTTTTGTTGGTCAATGGTGCGATCACTTCCCTTTCTGCCTCAAGATAGCAATACTCCCAGAATGCACCTGAACACACCTCCCTGTAAGACCAGCACGCCCAGAATGCACCTGAACACACCTCCCTGTAAGACCAGCACGTCCAGAATGCACCTGAACACACCTCCCTGTAAGACCAGCACGCCCATGGGCCACAGATGGGTGCAGGTGCATTTGTTATTTAAGCGACGTGGGCGCTGGACGGTAAACTGACAACTGGGTCGGTCTTAAACTAGCAAAGAGACTTGCGTCGGGATTTGCGCTGCGCCGGGTACAAGATAGGGCCAAAAAGCACAAAAATGTGTCTTTGACAGGGCGTATGACATAAAATATATTTAAGAAACATATGATAGAAACAGAAAATATTGGCAATACAAACAAAGTGCAAAAATGCAAAACAGTGCATATTATTATTAAGTATATTATTATGTATTCTTCTTGTCTTGGTGTCCTGTGCTGCAGCTCGGCAGCCAGCAGATGTCAACGTTGCAGCAGACGGTCCTCGCCGTGTCACTTGTGTCAGGCGCTGAGAGCTGCAGGGAGCTCCTGCTGAGGCAGATAAATGTGAGCCTGAGGCCGCGTGGACGGCTGAACGCTGATCTCTCTGTTTCTATCCATCCAGATCACAAACTCCACATCTGAACGCCGTGATAGTCGGCCTGCAGCTGCCAGGGGACGGCTGACTCATAATCACAAAAGGGTTAATTATACAAACAAACATATTATACATTAATATAAAATAGCTCTGGGCGTCTAAATGTCGCCACTATTGCATCTTAAAATGACCATACTGCAGCGTTTGCACGTTTAGGAGACTAATTTTGAAGCGTGCTGTGATATCTGATGTGATATCTCAGGCTTCTCTCTCAGGACCATCAGCCATCCTGAGACCTAGGGCCCTGTTTTAACGATGTAAGCGCCTGGCGTGAAGCGCCTGGTGCAGGTGTGTTTAGGGCGTCTCCAAATCCACTTTTGCGTGTTTGACGGCGGAACAAAGTGTCCGTGTGCCGGGTCATGGTTCTAAAGGGTTGGACTTAGTGTCTTCATTAATCAGAGGTGTGTTTTGGGCGTAACATGCAATCAACCAATCAGAGATCATCTCCCATTCCCTTCAGTGACGTGCGGTGATGTCAGTAACCGTAGTAAGCACTGAGTTATAAAATTACCTAATTTATTGTTTAGGCTAATACATCAAAAACAGTAAACGTGGCACACACGCACGGTTGATATCAAGAAATTTTCATTCAGAATGACATATTGTGTACTACACTCAGTCTCTCTCTCTCTCTCTCTCTCTCTCTTGGACACGCACACGCACACGCACACGCACACGCACACACACATATACACACACACACACACACACACACACACACACACACACACACACACACACACACACACACACACACACACACTAGTAGCCAATGTCCAGCATCAGAATGCAACCATATCCTTAATTATTGCACAGCGGCCAATTATGTTTGTCAGTCAGCAACAATGAAAGCACACACTGCTCAATTGAATATGAAGGCAAATGTCTTGCAGTTGGCATTAATTCAACCACACTTTCACTTCAATTCAGTATTAAGCCCAAAATAGTTTCTGACTCATCAATCTATAGATTATTTCTACATAAAATCCATCCGCCGCTCTTTCCTCAGTTAGCTAGACTATCTGTCCAATCTGAGTTTTCTGTTGCACGACTAAAACTACTTTTGAACGTCCACATGTTCCACCAAATCAAGTTCCTTCCTGAGGCTATTTAGCAGAGGCACCGTGGCTCCGTCCGGAGCTTAGCACCGCCTACGATGACTGTGATTGGTTTAAAGAAATGCCAATAAACCAGAGCACGTTGTTCTCCAATCCAGGAATGCTGTGTGGACTAGACAGACCTAAATATCTATCTATCCATCCATCCATTAATTAATTATACATTAAAACCAAAACAAACAGTCCACATGATGCCAGCTGTTTGCTGCTAACAGACCTGACAGCAGTGTTGGTGTAGCAGATCACTAGCAATCAGCGCTTGGTGCTAAATGTTTGGAGAGTTCCTGTGACCTCTGCCAGGGACAATCAGCTGGGGAGCCGAGCAGCCGGCCCCTCGGCTCCAGCAGCCAATTTAAAGCTGTGAGCGGCGGCTTCAACAGCTTCCCGCCTGCCGCTCCACATTACAGACCTTAATTGATTTTCGGTTTGTTATCTCAAGGTCTTAATGACATTCTGGATGCAGCGGCTCTGTGTGGGGACGGACGCTCTCCCATTGCTAATTAATAAATGTTTGTATCGGCATCAACAGGGCAGGCGGAGTGTGTCACTCACAGCAGGAAGGTGGGTGTCTATTTACACGCTAATAAAAGGCTGTTAGGAACCAGTTTTTGAGGCCATCACTTTGATTTATGGAAATAAAAAAAATGACTCACTGAATAAATTAATGCAATTGTAAATGTACCAGAAATATAAAAAATGTAGAAAATTATTCATTGATAAGATGCGCCTTATATTGATATTTCTGTTTTAATTTCCTTTTTTAAATTTATATATATTTGTATTGATTCCCCTATTTCAAAAAAAGGTGAAAGAAAATAAAAAAAATTCAAAATGTTTTTATTTTGGCATTTTCTATTAATTTTATTAAATTATTATTATTATTATTACGCACGCACACTCACACACTCTCCACGCACACACACACACACACACACAGACACACACACACACACACACACACACACTCTCCACGCAGACACACACACACACACACACGCAGACACACTCTCCACGCACACTCACACACACTCTCTCACACACACACACACACACACACACACACACACACTCTCCACGCAGACACACACACACACGCAGACACACTCTCCACGCACACTCACACACACTCTCTCTCACACACACACACACACACTCTCCACGCAGACACACACACACACACACTCTCCACGCAGACACACACATAGGCACGCACGCACGCACACATGCACGCACACATGCACGCACGCATGCACGCACGCACACTTACACACACACTCACTCTCCACGCAGACACACACACACACACACACACACTCCCTCTCCACGCAGACACACACACACACACTCCACGCAGACACACAAACACACTCTCCACGCACACACACTCACACACACTCACTCTCCACGCAGACACACACACACACACACACTCACTCTCCACGCAGACACACACACACACACACACACACTCCCTCTCCACGCAGACACACACACACACACTCTCCACGCAGACACACACACACACACACACACAAACACACTCTCCACGCACACACACTCACACACACTCACTCTCCACGCAGACACACACACACACACACACTCACTCTCCACGCAGACACACACACACACACACACACTCTCCACGCAGACACACTCTCCACGCACACACACACACTCGCTCTCACACTAAAACACAATCTCTCACACACACACACACACACACACACACACACACACACACACACACACTCTCCACGCAGACACAACACACACACACACACACACACACACACACACACACACACACACACACACACTCTCTCCATGCACACTCACACAGACTGTGTGGAATTAGATTTGTTTGGCAGAAACTTTAAACTGGTAACTCACGAATAGAAGATCTCTTACAGACACACACACACACACACACACACACACACACACACACACACACTCTGATTCATCATGGCCGTCCCTGTAGGGCCCTGAGGCTGAAAAACCCCTCTACAGTTGTTTTTATCGAGATAATGGCCCTCGCCCATTTAAAGGTGTCGCTGTGATTTATGGAGAACTTTCTTCCCAGCATGCCTCTGGATTACCATCACTCTCTCTCAGAGAAGAATGGCCACATGCAAGCTACAGATAACAGGAAATACATACTTCTGTTCTTCTTTATGCTATTTTTTTGCAGGTATTTTCCTTTCCTAGTTTGTTTTGTATGAAGATAGCATTGTGATTTATTGGGGAGCTCTTTTCTGATTGGTTTTGTTTAGTTATTTGGACTTCTTTGTGTCACTTTCAATAACAGAGCAGCTTGCAAAAGCTGTAAAGAATGGAGCCAACATGGAAACCATAGACTGTATAAAAGAAGTGAACGTATGTCTCTGAGCTCCTTAAAGCTGCTTTCTCTCTAATTTCCAGCAGGGGGTCTATGAGAAACGGAGCCTACTTCTCACTTGAGTTGTTACCTCAGAAGTCTGGATCAACAGAAGTACATTTCCAGGATAATTGCCTGATGAGTTGCTGCTCATCAAAGTTCGAGCTGAAAATGTCAAGTTTTGAAGAAAATCTAGTATAACCAAGGGGGTCAGCTTCTCCTCGGACCGCGTAGCTCCTATGGCGCCATTCTGATGCTACCAAGCCATCACCTCCCGTTAGCATCCCATTGACTGCCATTCATTCTGATGCTACCAAGCCATCAGCTCCCGTTAGCATCCCATTGACTGCCATTCATTCTGATGCTACCAAGCCATCACCTCCCGTTAGCATCCCATTGACTGCCATTCATTCTGATGCTACCAAGCCATCACCTCCCGTTAGCATCCCATTGACTGCCATTCATTCTGATGCTACCAAGCCATCACCTCCCGTTAGCATCCCATTGACTCCCATTCATTTTGACGTCACTTTTTAACATAGGGGTGTACTGACTTATGCCCCCTGTATTTTAAGGAAGAACATTTATTTACTTACGATTATTCATTCACAAAGTAAATTGGTATTCTCAAAGGTTGGATTTTTCCTCATTTTTTAATTAAGGCATTAAGATCAATTTCCAAAAGATGATTTTTTTAGTCAACTTGAGCAGGGGTTACTATACTCATGAGCAGCACTGTACGTGGATCATATACAGATTAAAGGCATACTTTTTAGTTTCCATTTTTGTCAAACAGAGTCACTGTGGAGTACTTGTATTTAACGTTACCTTTGCGGCTTTTTAGCTCTCGCCAACGAGTGAAAGCCTGACCGAGTGGGACTCTTGTCCGGTTTCTCACGCGGTCAGTTTCTAGTTTTCTTTTCCTTGACATTTCTTCATTTTCTTCGTCGACTCTGCCATAACTCACGTCTGAAATGCGTGCTAGGGTCTTCCATAGAGGCTGCTTCTTATACGTTGTTAATGTATGTGACATCGTGCCGTAAGGCAAGTCGTGATTCTCGCGAGATTTGGCAATGCACCTCTCAAACCTGCATTGCTGGTTTCCCCCTCTGCTTTGCTATCGGGATGAATCGCCCAACTACGAGTTTGTGTACAATCGAAATGACTTCAAAGCTGTTATATTAAGGTACACGACTTGCGTAGTATGCCTTTAAATAGCACATTACTATTCATAGGTACACAAGTCTAAACAGTGCATGAGGACAGCCTGCACAAATGGAAGTCTGAATGAGGAATTTTCTTTTGCATATGGTTAAATATGGCACATTGAGGCAAATGGTTTCACAGATTAAATTTAAGATAAAGCTCATGCTCTATTCCTGTCACGTTGTGAAGAAAGTCTTTATTCCACCAGCCCTAACCTTGTAACCTTGAAGTCACACCAGATAATTAAAAAATTAAGCCTATTATTTATATGATTACGTATTCATAGAAGTTAATCAAAAAGTGACACAATGACTATAGCTCCCTTTTAATTAGCATAATCCGCTGTTAATCTTTTATATTAGAGCTTACTGCCGGCCTCATATCAGCTTGAACTTTAAAATGCATTTCTGCACAGAAACAACAGTGGATTTTGTTCCCTATCATCACTTATTGAAACTCTTAAATAAATCTCTTTGCAGTCAGTATGGACAGAAAAGATGATTAAAGGAATTGATATTCATATTCAATGTGCATGTGTGCATGTCAGGATTGTTTTGAACCATGAACCTATCCTTTAACCAGTGGTGTAGTCTACGTGATACGCAGGTAGACACAGTATACCCACTAAGAAAGCTCCAGGATTTCCTTAAACCCACTTAAAAATGCCCAATGACCCACAAAAACATACTTTCCATTATATTTTTGATATATTTTGAATTGTCATCTGTGTTTTTCTTCTTCACATAGGATAAATAAAGGTATTTCCACCGTAAATTGGTGCATAAAAGTGTGTCAGAATGCAGGAAATTAAGTCTTTGACACCCAGACCCCCCAATGTGATATGCCACAACCTAACCTGATCTCCCAACCTGATCTCACCGAATTCCATGAAATGAACACGGCCCCTTAACTCAACATCTGTGGCAGATTTCACGGAATTGCAGAAGATTCCGTGATGGGCCCACGGAAGAATTCCTCGAAATTAACACGGCCCCTAAAAGTTAAGGAAAAGGTCGTAGGTGGGCGGGACAACAATGGGTTGTGTTTAGGAAAAGAACAACGGGACGGTTAGGGTTAGGAATCGTGACACGCGGGACACGATCCCCGGTCTCCTGGGTGAAAGCCCTGTGTCTGACCCATCCACCAACCCAACCAACCTCCTTAAGCAGATTTTCGGGCTTTCATACTACTTGCTAGCGTTGTCGCAATTAGTGCTGCAATTAGTGCTACATCATCTTCTCACTGTTAACAGTTTGTGATCATTTCACGTAATTCTGTGAGACCAGGCTAGCCCCCCAAAGGCAGATTCTGGCCCATATACACAGGCCAATATGTACATATGCAGTTCAGTATACCCACCACACTACATTAGACTACACCACTGCCTTTAACAGCTTCTAAATAAGATAAAATAGATAGAAACACAGATATTATAAACAAATACAAACAAATGTACATACTTACAGAGCTTTTGACTGCTTCAATATGAATTATGTAGACCAACACGTCCATTGTGTTCTGGATATTGTGTTTGAAATGCATGGAGATGAGAAAATAAAGAGAACAATGCCTGGGAGGATTCTCCCACACCGACCCCCAGCCTCACCCAGAGAGGAAATTCATCTGTCAGTCACAAATATCCACCGTGGCCTTGCGTTATCTCTGCTCCAATTTCCTTCCCACATTGTTCGGCTTGACGTCTCTCAGCACGCTGTCAGGCTTTGTTTGGAGGAACGTTACTTCTCAGTTTGTGTCAGATTTAGGAAATCATGCCAAGAACCGCAGACTCATTAATATGCTACCGAACAACTCCAAGATAACTGGAATATGTAGGTGCAGTAGGCTGCCAAAAGTGTTGGCAAGAAGAAAAATAAGCATTTTTTTAAATTAAATTAAATATTCTTCTTCATCTAATGTTTCCCAGCAACATCAGTGGGGGTCAGCGAGCATCCGGAAAGCGTACCTCCTATGGGGAGATTGTAGGCCACCAAGCCATCACCTCCCGTTAGCATCCCATTGACTCCCATTCATTTTGGGGTCAGCGACTAACGTTTAAAGACTCTATTTGTCCGTTGCTTATTTCTAAAGAAACACGACAATGTATAAAAGGCTCCATTACCTTGTAGCTCACGTTATGGCTCCGTAGCAGACGTTGTTATAAAAATAGGCTAACGATTGGGTCATAACCACGAGACTTACTGTCTCATAGTAGAGGAATTACCGTATAGTACAGGAGAAGCTCTCAGGCAGTTTGGACTTCCATTAGCTGTTTAAGTGTAATTACTAATGTTAACTATCATGTTAGTGATCAGTAATTAGCCTGTGCCTATGTTATCTCCTTACATATACCTACGCTCTCCGTCTCTGCTAGATTGGGAATGATTGAGATTTCTCTTGGCACAGCTACCAGAAGACTTCCAACTTTCAGACAGGTTGCTCACGTCACATCTACGTCTTCAAGCTCAGTTGGAGGTTGCTCAGTAACGCTCAGCCATCACCGGAGAAGAGACTTCACTGGTCTCCGTCGAAGTCTGTGGCGTCGCTGTGTCCATTTATTTTACTGTCAATTGAGCCCTCAGGTCGTTTGTTCACCCCCTCTAATTCGACCCACAGGCGCGTTTAAATAAGTTAGCGCCCCCCTAGTGGTGGCAGGAAATATGACCTCTAATCTAAACCAGAGAAGGTGACGGTTGCGGTTTTAAACACGCCGTCAACGGTGTGAAATGGTCGCAGTTTGGTTAGGTTTAGGCTCCCAAAACTACTTAGTTAAGGTTAGAAAAAGATGGTGGTTTGGGTTCAAATCAGACGTTACTTCACTTCTTCCTGTGACACAGTATGTGATGTTCGTTAAGTTAAAAAAAAACAAAAAACTCTCCATTTACTTTTCTTTTCAAACGGGACATGAACTCCAGTCTCCTAAGTAAAAGTCCTGTGTACTAATACTTCCTCAACTTACTTCCTACTTTGCTCCCGTCAGAACTACTACGGCCATTAGAGGGCGCCGCCACTAGAAACCTAAATATAGGTCGTAATTGCTGCTTGGACGGGGTCAGCCCTATGGTCCCACAGTCCAATAGTCCCACATTTCTAAGAAATGTGTAATTTTACCTTCCTTTAGGGTGACTTTTTTACCATCTGTCTAGGGACTGCAGATGAAAAAGAGCCTTCTGGTTAACTCTGGCATATTGACAGAAATGTTTATTAATATGCACTGTCCCTGTAATAAAAATGTATTTAAATTTAAATTCCTTCGTTGAAAGAAGAGCAAAAAACGGCACTGGAGGCTTTTCTCGGAGGAAAAGATGTCGTTGCTCGTCTCCCGACTGGTTTCAGCAAGAGTTTGATATATCGTTGATCTGATTGGTTGATTTGGCCGTCTATCACCAAGATAGGTGGTGATGGACAGATGGCTTATCCAATCAGCTAACCAGGATTTTGGCCCCTTCCCAAAAGTTCTCCAACGGAAAGTTCCCAGATGGATATGCCGAGCAAATGAGAAGCAATCCATCTGGTGGAGTCAGGTTATTGTGTTCCTACATTTCCCTTCAATTTAAGCCCTATCCTGTTATGTTATTATTATTACTTTTATGTTTTAGGGTTTGGGGTTAGGGGGATACAATCTGATACAAATGTATGAAAAAGGAAATGTGGGACCATAGGGCCTAATTTTGGAAAAAGAAATCTTAGAAATGTGGGAACATAGGCACGTTCCCGTTTGAACAAGCAACGTCTGGGAGCGTTTTTTGGGGGAGCACACTTTTAATGGACTAAATGTAAACAAATATAGGCTAAAGAATAGGGCTGGGAATCAGCAGGGGCCTCACGATACCATATCATCACGATACTTACGTCACGATAATGATATTATTGCGATTTTAAACATATTGCAATATTCTGCGATATATTGCAATGTGTTATCTTTTTTCCAACTTTAAATTTTTCCCAATTTCAAATGATGTCCCCAAAAGGAAACTTTGTCAACATCTGTTTAATCTAAAAAGATCCATTTCTCTGTTTGTTCATCTCACTTCAATGTTATTGCTGCAAAATGGGATCGTCAAGCTGACAAACTGACCAACACATATATAATAATAGATCGATACTTGGCGTCTGTGTATCGATACAGTATTACCCCAGAAAATATCGCGATACTATGCTGTATCGATTCCCCCCCCAACCCCTACTAAAAAAACAACTGGACTATTTATATGGAGCTCAGCGCAAATTCTTTCAGGAAGACTTCTAAAACATAAACAGCTCTCACTCTTCTAAATGATGAGCGTAAAGGCGTTCTCTTTGTCTTAAACCAATCAGAAGCAGCCATGGAAAAATCACGAGCCAATCACGGCATGTCATCCCTGTCTTAAACCTGTCTCTCTCTGCTGCTCAGTTGTCATTTCAGGATAAGAGTGCAACCCTCCTCCTCCCCTTGCTCCTCCGGGCTTCATCAAAGACGGCTCCTGGGTCCTCATCCGGCAGGCCACTACCGACGGCGTTTTAGGTTCCAGGCTCCTCTCGCCACCATCAGTGTCTAGACTCCATCGGGGGATAATCTTCAGCTTTCTACCCCTTTATATCAATTATTATATATATTTTTATATATATAACGATGGAGTCTAATCTCCAAAGACTGTACATTTCTAATCACGCATATGTACAATATATCATTGCATATCTGCAACGAAGTCTCTCCTGATTGAAATATATGTAGGCTATAGGACTGAAAGTTAAGAGACAAAAAATAGAAATGGAACAAACAAAAAAAAGTTCAATACTGACACACAAACCGTTGGACCTTTGTGGTTCATTCAGTATTTTCCATCAACTTTAGCAAAGGTCATTTCGGCACTCTGAGTATAAGTATCGAAAACCGCACAAACACACATTCTTGCCAAATTTCCTCTGGTTTCTCTGCATCCCAGCCAAGGTGGAAAGTTTTGTGCACTTTGGAGAAACTCTTGACGGAAGGTGAAAGGGACAGATTGGCCCCCGGGGGCCTCAGATCTGTTTCTCCAGCTTCCTTCGACGAGCAACGAGCAGTGACGGAGAGCTGACACTGCAGCCTCTTCTGCCTGTCTCGGTCTGTGTCTCGCTGTCATGTCCTTTTCCTAACAAACACCACTTAAACGTGCCTTTTCTCTGCCTCGGAGGCATCGTAATAGCCCAGAAATGAAGCTAGATTTTGAAGCTGAAGTTAGATGTGTGGCCACAGGGATGATAATCTCTATCAACTCACAATTTGTCAATGCATTTGAATCAATTTCAAGTTTCCTTCCTTACAGCTTCCTTGAAAACATGCTGGTTGACTGTGTGTGTCCAGGGGACTGTATCTATGTTCCCTGGCTCAATATCATCTAAATATTACATGAATATACAAATTAAAGGACAATTCCGGCGCAAAATGAACCTAGGGGTTAATAACACATGTGTACCTAGTCGAACGTTCTCTGGGATATGTTTTAATTTCAATTTTAATTTATTTATAAGGGACAATGTGCAATTAAAACTAAATAAATGTGACCATTTGATGCATTGCACCAGCCTTTGGCTAATTTACATCTGCAAAATGTTCATGCTAATCTAATGCATCTCTAGCTTTAAACAAGCTACTGCAACACCTGTGGTTAGCTGCTAATGCTAGCTTTCGGGGCACTTGGTAAATCACTATTTCTACTCCACTAACAAGGCTCAAAATATCACCACACTTAAACGGTAGCATAACGAGGCTCCCTACATGTAAACCGAAGCGTTGACAACTTTCTAAGTGTACAGACAGTTTATTAAAAAGATAGATTATACAGACAGTAGCGTTCATGTTTACATTCGGTCGCCATCTTGATAGACAGTCACGAGCAGTCGAATCACGAACGCTGTGTTTGAGCTACTGGTTGCACGGCGTTCGGCTGCTCATTTTCTACGATGGCGCCTGCATGACAGGTCTCCTCTGAACAGAGCCATACCGCCAAATTGAATTTGTAATTTATTCAATAAAGTTTCTTAAAGCATTTTTATTGTCTGCGTTGTTCTTGACTTAATGGACCTGACAGAACTAAAGTAAATATTTCTCTGGTTATCTGCACTTTTACTTAAGTACTGAGATTCAGTACTTCCTCCACCACTGGTTATTGCACACTCTGGACTGGTGTTATACGTTCATCAGAGTGACATCCTGAGGGAACCATGTGAGAAAGCCCATATTTTCCTGCCCTCCCTTTCTCTTTTTTCTGGCACTTTCTAATTGCTGTTAAGCCGTTTCAGTTCGAGGGACATCAAAGCTGAGCAGCAGCCTTCAGAGCCGCAGTAACTCTAATCTGCGTCTTTACACTTCGCTGTGGGGAACCCTCCGAGCCTCTGGTCTGTCACACACATGATGTTTTCTGCAGGACTCCCTCTTTGTCTATTTTTACACACAGCAGTCTGTGAGACACGAGTTCAAAAATGCAGCACTGGATTATAGAAATGTCAGGGGAAACACTTGGACTGCTCGTTTGCACCGTATCTGATCTTCTTAGATTTGAAATGGTTTCAACAGTTAATTATGCTTCAAATAAAGATAATTGTTGTCATCATAGATGATGATGGTAATACAGTACATAATTAGGGTTATGTTATCATTATAAGGCGCAGCATCCAAGTCGTTTTGGGCAACACATAAGCCAAATGAATGTCACTAGATGACTTTCTAACCCTGAAATTTCCAGGCGCGGATGTGCCGCGTTCGCCATCATACCGTACCGGGAGGGTCTCTGAAGTGTCCGACTCGTAGATTTCATTGTTGGCCTTTTTTCCCTTGGATATTTATGCTTCTACCATCAAAATAAAGGTCGCACTTTATTTTCAGGTACATTAAAAAAGCGGTAGCATAACGAGGCTCCCTACATGTAAACTAGCGCTGTCAGCATTAACGCGTTAATCGCGATGCGACTAAGGGCCGAGCATAATGCGTTAATTTGTTTTTATTCTTATTAATCGCATGCCGCCATTTATTAATTTATTTTCACTTCACTCGGCTTTGCGTCGTGCCTAACTGGCGACTATTTTGCCGTACTTCCTCGTAACACATACACAGAAAAACACAGACGGTGCGTTCAATGAAACTGGTAATTTACAGCCTCGTGGTGCATTCAAAGTTGTTGTTAAATTCAAATGTGTGACTAGATTAAATATATAATAAACAAATACAAATCTTAAAATCAAGTTCATAAAGTCACTTTCTTTGCATTCATTAGACTCCCAATCAAGATCCTCTGGTAAGAACGGCTTTCTGTTGTTAATATGGACTTAAAAACAGTTCTGAAATGCAAAATAATCAAATTTTAATCATGCGATAAAACATGCGATTAATCGCGATTAACTGTAGAAATTCAACGATTAATCGCGATTAAGAAAATGTAATCGTTTGACAGCCCTAATGTAAACCGAAGCATTGACAACTTATGTGTACAGCCAGTTTATTTGAAAGATAGATTATAAAGACAGTAGCGTCAAAGATGGGGACTCGAGTCTGAGACTTGGACTCAAGTCGCACTTAAGTCACACAAACAGCTGACTTCAGACTTGACTCGGACTCGACCCAAAAGACTTCAGACTTGACTTGGACTCGACCCAAAAGACTTCAGACTTGACTTGGACTTCCCCTCAAAGACTTGAGACTTGACTTGGACTCGAGCTCAAAGACTTGACTTGGACTTCCAAAATATGACTTGTGAACATCTCTGAGTAGCGTTCATGTTTACATTCGGTCGATGTGTGTCAGAAGTTGTCGATGTTCAAATATTTTGGCTAAGTCCTGGATCTTCACATCCTACCTACAGCACCTTTAAGATCCAGACTTGTATTTAGTACATGAATTGGTCTTTATTAAACAGAAAATGAACACAGTTAGACGCCAATAAAAAAAACATACACCTAAAATGCAGTGGTGGGATGTAACGCAGTACATTTACTCAAGTACTGTACGTACTGTACTGCACGACAGCTTTAGTTACTTTACAAAATTAAGATTTTTATGCACAGAACAAAGAGATCTTATACAAACAGTTAAAGTAATTACATTTGGTTGAAGTAATTTTCATGTAAAAACATTTCCTGGATCCAGATTTTCATCCTGTTTTATTATCAGTCCTTCTGTTTCCTCAGAGATCTTCTTAAACTTTTCTTCAGCAGCCGTTGGAGTCGGAGAGCAGCTCACCTTTCAGAGTTTTCTCTCTCTGGAGGATTCAGACGAGGTCTTGCAGACCCGTTCACCTGGTGTGTGGGTGAACGTCATTGTGTCGGAGCATCAATCAGCCCACAGCAAGAAGAAGCTGGAAGTTAGGTAACAAATCATCTCTATAAACACATATCTGCAATGCAGAACCTGGCTGTCAGCAACAGGACGAGATTTGAGGGGGTCGGTACCATGTTCCCACAGCCCAATGGTCCAAATTTGGATACAAATCTTAGAAATGTGGGAACTGTGGGAACATAGGGTCTAATTTTGAAAAGAAATCTTAGAAATGTGGGAACATAGGGCTGACCCCAGCAAATTCACATGAAGCAGGATTTCTACTACTAGCATCAGATGGCTTGTTAACACAGATCTGAGAAGCCGTCAGTGAGAACTGTTTGGAAAAGGGAAGGCCTAATTTTCAATGAAAAAAAAAACAATTCTTAGAAATGTGGGAACAAAGGCACGCTCCTGGTGTTCCTATCAGTCGATTAGACCAAGGCCGCCCAATTTGGGGCCCGCGGGCCAAGTTTGGGGCCAAGTTTGGGGCCAAGTTTGGCCCGTGCTCTCTTTGTTTTGGCCCACCATGTATTTGACATGCTCTTGCTTATTCTCCTCTTATTTTAAAAGTAATGACTACGAAACCATACGCGGAGTTTGCGGGGGGGCAATATAAATATTTTAAATAACACAAAGCAACTGAATCGTGGTAGGCAATACATCTGATTTCATATAGGCCTACTGCTTTAGTAAAAAAAATATTTTTTCAGGGCTCTGGCTCTCACCTGAGACCATTGTCGACGCACACGCAGGACGCAAAAAACGAAAATGAATGTTGCACTAATCTGGACATCTTACCGTGGCAACGTTGCAATAAAGGTTTCCTAAATACCATGTATATGCATGTGATGTTAGCTTACTAATTGATTCCGCGTTTTGTGTAGATTTGGACTTTTATACGTTTATTCCACTTTGTTTAAACGGCGAGGTGGATCTCCTGATCGCCGTGGATTGCCATATGTGCTCGTGCTGTGTTCCCCAAGTGGTAGGCCAGGTCTCAGCTTTGCCCCTCCTGGCTCGAATGTCAAACTCTGCCGATGTATGAAACGTACATTTTGTGCAGTTAAAAAGTACGTAACCTGAGTGTAACGGCAATGTAATGCACAGTGCTGGTAAACTTCCCATTTAAATTACATACGTCCGTTTAATCTACGGAGAATGGCAAGAATTACGGTATTCTGGCCCTTCATATGAAAGAATTTGGGCACCTCTGGATTAGACACAAAACATGAACAAAAATAGGGTCCAGGTTACAAAATAAACAACCCCTGAGTTACCCTTTAAAGAGAGCAAGTGACAGGGCCACTTAATCAAGAGATGCATTGCCCCGAGCGCAGCAGGTTAATGCCCCTCTTGAGAGTTAGAAGTGGAGTCCGTGGCATTATCGTATTGATTGGGGACATTTCACATCAATCCTGCTGCATCCTCATCCCTGAGGAGGCTCAATACATTTCCTTTACCCATCTCATTGGTGACAACACATGATAGTGTACCGCCGTGAAGGGCCGTCGACGGTGATGGATCGTATGTCCGAGTCCTGACAGCAGCATGTGCTGCGTGTTGAAGGACGGTGGACTGTTAACGGCCTCCCAAGGGTCGAACCTCAGATGATATAACAATGTCACGGAGGGACTGTCCCCCTCTCGTGAAATATGTTGCTGTCGGATAGGGACGTCATGCGTCAGTGGAGTTATTTATCAGATCCCCAAAGTAAATATGGATTGATGCTGGTACATTCAAATAACATACGTGTACATACAATGTAGTATGTGCCCGTAATGTTAGTTGAGAAAATTCTCAACCTAGACCCTATTTTTCTATATTTTGTGTCTAAGTGACTGATGGGAACAACAGTCTTTGAAATTAGTCCAGTATTAAGCAACGAAACAGGCTGCAATGTAACATTAACGGACAATTGCATACCTTCAATGTCCGATTGTCCGTCCACTAAAAGTTGTGTTTGTTGCCGCTGACAGACTCAGATTATTATTCTAAGTGTCTGACAACATTAGGAAAGGATCCCTACAGAGATAGACCTTTTAGTTAAATAGTGAGATCCTTTTAGTTTAACATGAAACAGCCCCGAAATCACCATCACCACACTACACCAGACTCCATGTAAATAATCAGGACTTTTATCATCGTAAACACACTTAATTCACAGTCAACAGAAACTAAATGAGACTATCAACAGCCGTCTTGGTTCATCTTTCCACTGTTCCAACAATCACCACTCTGGTTTGGTTGAAATAAACCCTTAATTCACCCATTTACATGTGGAAATATGCTGGCTCTGTACACGCTAAAAGTACTGATTATTTACATGGAGTCTGGTGGAAATATGCTGGCTCTATACACGTTAAAAGTACTGATTATTTATATGGAGTCTGGTGGAAATATGCTGGCTCTATACACGCTAAAAGTACTGATTATTTACATGGAGTCTGGTGGAAATATGCTAGCTCTATACATGCTAAAAGTCCTGATTATTTACATGGAGTCTGGTGGAAATATGCTGGCTCTATACACGCTAAAAGTACTGATTATTTACATGGAGTCTGGTGGAAATATGCTAGCTCTATACACGCTAAAAGTCCTGATTATTTACATGGAGTCTGGTGGAGATATGCTGGCTCTGTACACGCTAAAAGTACTGATTATTTACATGGAGTCTGGTGGAAATATGCTGGCTCTATACACGCTAAACGTATTGATTATTTACATGGAGTCTGGTGGAAATATGCTGGCTCTATACACGCTAAAAGTCCTGATTATTTACATGGAGTCTGGTGGAAATATGCTGGCTCTATACACACTAAAAGTCCTGATTATTTACATGGAGTCTGGTGGAGATATGCTGGCTCTATACATGCTAAAAGTACTGTTCAAAACTGTTTCCGTAGCATTTTTCAGTCACAATCTCCAGAGGAGGATTCCTAATAATTAGGCTTTTTTTGTAAAGACCGTGATGTCACTCATTGGTTTGTGGACTGCCGTTTTGAAGCCTTGAGTTTGGTGATATGGGCGTTGCCATTTTGGGTTTTTTTGCAAGCGGAAAGTTCTTCCAGGCGTCCACCGTGTGCTGCTGTGTGTCGGCGTTACGAGGTTTTACGTCAGAGAGACAAAGTAAACAGAGAAAAGTCGATGAGTCAGATCTTCAGTCACTAATTCCTGCAGGCGGAATTAGATTTGTTTGGCAGAAACTTTAAACTGGTAACTCACGAATAGAAGATCTCCTACAGACACACGCACGCATGCACGCACGCACGCACGCACACACGCACACACACACACACACAGACAGACACATACACACACACACACACACACACACACACACACAGACAGACACATACACACACACACACACACACACTGGGAGATTATGCACATGAAGCCTCCAGGGAGCCGGACGGTTGCTGAGAGGCTTATTTCTGAGTTGAGGAAACTGAAACAGAAAACAGAGACGACAGAGGCACACACACACACACACACACACACACACACACACACACACACACACACACACACACACACACACACACACACACACACACACGTATATGTAAGGCACAGCTTTATACAGACAGCACCATAAAATTGAGCTGTTTTACAGTTATATCTTGCTGAGAAAATGTTACTTTAAGATTGGTACAGAGCACCATAAGGTTACTGTCTTTTTAGCAACAACAGCACACTACCAAAATGACTAGTTAACATTAGAAAAATATATCATGGTTTGTGTTAATGTAGTGAATTGTGTTTCTCCTTACCTTCTTCAGGACATGAACTCTGCTCCCCCTCTTTAAAGCCCTGTCTTTTAGGAGCCAAACATCCCCCCCGACCTCCTCCCTACGAGGATCTTCACGCTCTTATACAGCAGCAGTCAATGTGCTGCTGACAGTAATAAATACGTGGAATACATACCAATAACAGAGCATTACTTTTTGTAACTACAGTATATGTACGAATGGTTCATGCAAAGAGCTCATGTTTTTGGTTTATCCCATTCAATTTTGGGGCAGATCTGAGTCATATGGCATGTGGGTGGAGGTCTGTGATCTCGGAGTGCCCTTCTAGTTTCTGTACGGGATTGTGAGTTGTACACAGTTGGTAAATTATGGGTAGTAAGACTTTCAGGAGCTGCAGTGTTCTCTGTTGAAGGTGTTCAAGTCCCTCTATATTCTGTATCACATGCAGTCCTGTTGACCGGTGCATTACCTGGCTCGTTTCCTGCAATAATCTTTGTAATTTGGGACTAATTACAGATGAAGCACAATTACCTTGAAAAGAACGGCTCCAGTTTAAAAACCAGTCAAATTCATAATTTTGTATAATTAAGAAATAGCTCACGACAGGCCGAGGTGTGTTGGGATTTCGTCACAGTTAAAGGCCGTTTCTTTGGCCCGACACGAAGCGGACACAGCACAGGTTAACGTTAGCCTTCACTTGCAGCTAGAAAAGGCTATATCTTTTGCTTAACACTAAAGACAGTCACACAACAATAACCAGCCCAGTCTCATGGCAGTTTGTGAAATGGTCACGTTATTGAATCTATTGATTCGTGAATAGGACACGATTATGTCGTTTTTTTCGTGTGGTGATTACAAATTTGTATTTAATGTATTTAAACGGGAAGCATATTTCGTGATCACAGCACGACTACGGTAGGGAGTAGTATTTAAAGCAGAAAATCCGTGCGAGGAGATAGGTCGGGGGTGGTGGACGGGTCAAACAACACTGGACTTTCACCCAGGAGACCGGGGATCGCGTCCGTTGTTTTCGGCGTGTGGCGTTTCATGTCCCCGTTGTGGCGTCCCACAGAGACCGTGGATCATGTCCCTGCACCAGGGGATCGCGTCCCGTGTGTGGCGGTCCGTCCCGTTGTTGTCGCCGGCGTTGTGGCGTTTCATTTCCACGTTGTGGCGTCTCCCAGAGCAGCCCAGTGTCATGGCAGTACGTGAAATGGTAACGTTCGAAAATGGTGACCTGTACACGAATCAATAAATCAAAATAAGGTGACCATTTCACAAACTGGCGTGAGACCGGGGCTGCAATAACACAAACGAACTAACCGACGGAGGCAGCGGTAGAGCAGCAACTCCCGTGTTCTGCGAGGTAAATGAACTATTATTGAGACACTATTGCATGTCCCATGAAGTCTTCTCACTTACAGTGTGGTCGACGTAAAGCCCTAAGCCATGTGGGGATCAATTCAAGAACATAATCTCTTTATAACTCGCCATAAAAGTCTGAAAACAACACTGCACTTTAAACTGCGAGTACAGCTTGAAAGTGTTCACTTTTAGGCTCACCTAATTGAGGCGAAATAAACTGCTGGGTGTGTCTGACATAATGTTGTTTACTCAGGGAAAGCAGCCACTCGTGTTAGGAAATAACACAAGTGGCCGTGTTTGTCCTTGCTCAGCGTCCGCCTGCTTATTTATGCTCATTATGTTTTTTTTCCATCCCGGTCTGAGGGAGGCTGCAATGCTGCTGCCAAGCGTGTGCCCTAGTTGCAGTTGGCAGGACTTTCTCCGGCTGCAGTCCAATGTACCGAGCGCACCTGTCAGCTCCGGCAGCACAGTGCAGCCTTGTGTTGACCTGCGAGGGGAAAAACATGCAGCCATGCAGGCTTTTCACGGGCCTGGGGGTGGCCTTCACTTCTCTAAACCAGGGGTCTTCAAAGCTTTTAGGCCAAGGACCCTTTAGCTGAAAGCGAGACGGAGCCAGGACCCCCTACTGCATACAGTATATTGTATAAAACTGAGTTGCATTAAACTGGGTGGATGAATATTCTTACATTATTTACACATCATGTTTTAAAGTGCTCATATTATGCTCATTTTCAGGTTTATCATTGTATATAGAGGTTATATCAGACTAGGTTTACATGGTTTACATATTTTTGTTGTACTGCACATTGCTGCAGCTCCTCTTTTCACCCTGTGTGTTGAGCTCTCTGTTTTAGCTACAGAGTGAGACCTCTCACTGCTGTAACATCTTTGTTGGGAGTCGCACATGTGC